>CM069597.1:34262724-34425224 GCA_035771175.1 Paratinospora sagittata | reverse complement strand
CATGAAAGAATTCAATTCTATGCTTTATTCATTGAAAATGAAGAAATATATATACAGAACAGAGATTAATTTAAGATCCTAAAAACAAGGAAAACCAAACATAGTGCACAAAATCAAGGAGATCCCAGATTTTGTGCAAAAGTTGTTAGTGCACAAAATCAAGGAAATCCCAGATTTTGTGCATTAATGTATTTACATTTCTTAACAGCGGTGACGATGTTGCCGAGGGCGTGGAGGTTGATGGTGCGAGAAGGGGATTTGCGGAGGAGATGGGTGTACCAGTCGCAGAGGTTGGGGAAGTCGAGGGACCAAGTGGAGGTGAGGTAGGTGTGGCAGAGGTCGCAATTGCAGCAGAGTTTGGAGATTCTGAATAACAAGAGGAGGGCAGAGAAGAGAGTGAAGGAGATTGTGAAGGAAAAAAAGATTAAACAAATTGGGAATTGCAGAGCTGTTTGCAAGAAGAAGAACCAGGAAGCTTCTTCTGATGATAACTCCATTAATTGAATAACAATTAACAAGAAGAAGAAGAAGAAGAAGAAGAAGAAATGAAGCCTGAAGGACATGAGAGCTGCAAATGGGCTGTTTTATATTGGTTTCGATTTGTTTTATTTTATTTTATTTTAATATTTTTATTATAAATGTAATTGATTTATTATTTTTATTATTATTAGTCTAGATTATTTGGTTTTTTTAGTTGGCTCGTTTTCCTTCCATATAAGGAAAATGAAAAACTAGGCGGGAGGGGGCTTAAAAGTACGAAACGCACGATTAACACGTGCGCGAGTAACGAAAGTCAGTTATGAACGCACGTACGGTACGCACTTGCGCCACAAGACGTCATGATGAAATTCTCACGTGCTTAATCTCTTTCTTTCAACCGTCACCTCCTCCCCACTTGCTAAGTAAATAATACGTATTTAATTTGGTGCTCTTAATTACCATTAACACGAGTTTACAACAGGTGGGGGCGGAGGGCTGTGAGATATTTTTTTAATTGAAATTATTTGCTTCTTAAAAAAAAAAAAAAACTTGAGCGCAATAGAAAAAATTGTAGCTTTAAAATAAATAATTAAAACATTAAAATTATTTATTATATAATTAAATAAAAAAATTGTACATTAAAAATAACGCATAATAAACAGAACAAGAGAAAATGACTTGAGAACTTTATATATGAAGGTTATTATTAACCTTGTAGAAGATACGAAAAGCTTAAGAACTAACACTTTATTTAACTTTCACCTTAAAAAGAGATCTCTCACATCAAATCAAAATAAGATCACGAAATCTATAAACATGACTTTTGTCACAAGTACCTCATCGAGCGTATCTCAGCCATTATAGAACCATAATATTGTCACATATTAGTACACAACTCATTCAACAGTGTCTAGTACTCTGATATCATTTGTCTATATTATTCTTCATAAATAGTGCAGGACCTCCCTGAATTCGAACCTCAAACCTCATATAAGTTGATTTCGCAATCTGAGTAGCCACTGAACCACTCTTGTGCACATACACAAAAGAAAAGACTCAATTAATGTTATAAACCATTTTATGAGAAAATCTAACGTGGTTTTTACAATACTGATGTTGTTGGATTGAGCCTAGGGATGCGTAACATAAGATTGTTGATCTTAGATTCGATGGTCAACTTTGCAATAGTGTGCGTGTGTGTTAACTGTAATTTATTGTTGCAAAGTTGGATCTATTTAATATTTTAATTTAAGTCAATGTGGGTGTGGAGAACATAATTAAAGGATAATTTTATTTAATGTTTGTTCGGGTTAAACTATGTACAGGTCACGTAAGTACTCGATTTCTTTTTTGCTTTTGTTTTTGACCTTAATATGAATATGAATTTTATAATGTGACATCATGAATTTATATTTAAAAAATGGTTCAATAAGGACAAAGCAGCACATTGTCTAGTGTTACTGTGGATTGTGATAATGATTGCAAGAACTAGCTTTATCTTGAGTTTTAGGGTAAACAACCAGGCTAATCTTTCTTTCTTTCTTTCTTTTTTTATTTTTTTTAATTTTATTGTGATAATGATTGAAAATAAATTCGGACTCATCACATCAAACGTTTTGAAAAATATATATATATATATATATATATAAAGTGTTGGGTATACATGAATCAAAATAATAATTTTATATTAAATATAAACAAACTCATTACATTAAATATAATTTAAGATCTTACCCTCGTTAGTACCGAAGTCTTTTAGAATAGTTATTAAGTTAAAGACAATATCAATATTTATAAATATTTAGATCTGCTCAATAGAAAAAGCAATCTTAATTCTTTTATTTATTTTTTAATGAACTTGTTGGCTAATCCTTATAAGAATTATAGCTTCATAGAAGGAAAAGAGGCTCGGCTCTAAGTGAAAATATATTAATATACTAATGATGGTTGACTTGAGTGGAAGGAGCTATGGTCTCTTAAGCAAAAAATTTCAGTTTTAAATTCTTGTAGATGCAGAAAATTCTGTTGAGAAAGATTTTTGTTTCGGCACCCGACAGTTACCTCGAGTCTAGATTAAGTAGTCTCGCCACGAAGTAAAATAAGAGCATCACGTGATCACCAAAATCTCGGCAAGAGATTTTTAATAAAATAAATAAATAAATATGTATACGTACGAGAGAGACCCTAATTTAATTTCCATATTAATTCAACCTTTTCTTATATATATATATAATTGTTTAAGACCAGTTGATTAAAAAACTTTACTTAATTTTGAATATTTAAATTCCTTTCAAAACTTCATTCATTACCATCCAATATGAAAATTAATAAATATTCTTCTATAGTATATATACTTAGTGCAACTACTATTTGTATTCTTTAATATTTTATCCCCACTAGTTTCTGAACATTCCAATGAGAGGAAAGAGTATTACATTAAAAGGTTCATCTTTTTCCTTAATTTATAATTTCTTGGTTTAAAAAATCAAATAGTTATTATAAGCTTAATCAAACCTCAATTCCCAACATGTGCTTTGACCACTTACATATGGAACCACTCAATTTTCAAATGTAATATTCCACCATGCATGTTAGTGTTACGCTCGTGCTCATCCAATTTTAAATGGAGATTGATTACTTAGGTGATAAAATTTAGACCGATAGAGCTTGGTAGCTAAGAATTTTTTTTTTTTTGAGAAATTATTTTAAAAAAATGTATTTAAAAAAAGTTTTTCATTATTATTTGATCCAACATGAGAAAATTTTGTTATATATAATTAGTCATTAGTTAGTCATTTAATTATATAACTGTAACTTTGTCAAACTAGGGCAAAATTTTTTTCTCACCCCCTAGTTGAGGAAATGGCTGTCCTGAAAAAAATTTTAATTTTTTTCTCACCTTTGTTTTGCCAACCAAATATTAGAAAATAGAATTTTCTTAAGAAAATCATTATTTTCTTACCAACTAAGCACACCCTTAATGATATAGAATAATAAACAAATAATTTCGGGGTACTAGACACTGCGGTGGGCTGTGTACTGAGATGTGACAATATTATGTGGTATGTAATGGCTGGAGTACGCCCTACGGGGTACTCATCACCCTGGATAGGGGCCACTGTGAGCAACCTAGGCGTGACAAAAAGGCCTTATGTATATATATGAGGCCTTTTTGTCACACCCCAATACACAGCACACCGCAGTGTCTAGTACCCCGGGATGTGATGGATACTTTATACAGAGCTTACCTCAGTCGTTACATACTACATAATATTGTCACATTCCAGTACACAATATCGCAGCGTCTAGTGTCCCGAGATCATTTGTCCACACTATTCACTCATGAATAGTATAGGGCCTCCCCCAGATTCGAACTCACAACCTCATAAGGTTTGATTTCGCAATCCGAGTATTCACTTAGTGGTTACTTGAATTGCGAAATCAAACCTTATGAGGTTGTGAGTTCGAATCTGGAGAGGTCATGTACTATTCATGAGTGAATAGTGTGGACAAATGATCCCGGGAGTACTAGACGCTGCGGTGTGCTGTGTATTGGGATGTGACAATATTATGTGGTATGTAATAGCTGGGGTACGCTGCGGTGTGCGTGTCTGCATCTTTAATAATACCGATAATGTCTAGCTAGGTGTGAGATTTTACCTTAAAAAAATTTAATATTAATGAGGGTTAGATCTTAACTTATATTTAATATTATGAACTCCCTAGTATTTGATGTAAGACTATTATTTTAATTTAGACATACCTAATAATTATATTAATTCTTAGTTGACACACATTAAGAAAAAATAATTATAGAAGGCTCACGTTAATTGTTAAATCTCAAATATATATATAAATTAAAGCCTCAACAAATCGGAGTTCACTAATTTTTTATTTTATTTTTCAATCAAAGTAGCCTCTAATTTTACTTTATTTTTATCATTATTGTATAATATTTAGATTGAAAAAACGACCAAGTAGCAAAGCTTGACCTGAGAGATATAATATATATGGATAGTGATTCTTTAAAATCTCTATCCAGCTAATAAAAAGAGAGGCCTCAGCATGACAAGTTGTTCTTCTGATTCAGTGAATCTGACCTTACTAATCTATTCAAACAAAAAAATGACAAAGATATTAGCTAGCTAGCTAGCTAATGTGATAAAGTATATATATATACTAATATACATCGTTATCATCCTTCTTGTCTGGAGGTTTAGATTATTTACCTATATTTTACTTGGACCTTCTACTTCAAGCAATGAATTTTGGGTAGGGCTGAATTAATTCAATTTGCGTAATTGTGATTTGATTTGTATGATTTATAGAGTCGATTTAAACTACAAAATAAAATTCAATCTTCTAAAATTCAATGGAAAAACTGGAATTCACTATGTGCATCAAAGAAGCTGGATGGTCTTGGTTTCAAATCTTTAGAAGCCTTCAACAAAGCCCTCCTGGCAACACAGGGACGGCGACTAGTAAACAATCCTCAATCATTGCTCGCTAGAGTCCTAAAAAAAAAATATTTCCTTAGATCTCATTTTAGGAATGCAACAGTGAGAAGAGGAGCATCTCAAATATGACAAAATATCATGTACGAAAAAAAAAAGCTTCTGGAAAAAGGTGTTCCTTGGAGGATTGGAGATGAACAATCCATTCATTTGTCAAAAAACCCTTGGCTAAATAGACCAATAACTTTCAAGATAATCACACCACTGTTCCTTTAAACTGATTGTATGGTGGCTGATTTCATCCTCCCAGATGGCACATGGGACATTAGAAAACTCAAAGAATTAGTTTTTCCGATGGACGTCGAAGAAATCCTTTGAATCTCCAATAGTTGGAGGCGTACTCTTGACAAACTTATATGGAACTATACCAAGGATGGCAACTATTCTGTCAAGAGTGGCCATAGACTGGCCATGGATGATGAAATGCATGCTGAAAATTCTCAAGGGGACGATAATGCGACTGTGGGATAATGTTTGGAAGATTTCCCTCCCCCAAAAAGTGAAAATTTTCAGTTGGAAGCTCATTCAAGATGCTTTACCCATTGCTGTCAACCTATGAGAAAGAAAAATCTTGAAAAGTCCCACTTGCAGAATATGTGAAGAAGATATGGAAAATGGTGCCCGTGCCATAATGAGATGTACATTAGCAAAAGAAATTTGGAGTTGGAGTGAGTTATTAGATGAAGATAGAAACATGTTGCGGCCTCTTGAATATGTGAACTTCAAAGATTTTATCTTAAACTAATCGCGCTCAAAACTAGAGACCTTCTTTATTACAGCTTGGGGCATTTGGTGCCATAGAAACAAGATCATCTCTGGAGAAAAGAGCCATCAAACTATCCTTATTGTCCAAAAGTCCGCAATGTTATGGGATGAATTTGAAAAGGTATTCATGATTCCCCACCATTCAACTAGCGTAAGGGTGAAGAAGTGCACTCCCCCGCCTCATAATTCAATGAAAATGAATATGGATGCAAGTTTAAATCTATCCTAAAGTCAAATAGGCATTGGGGCTGTCATAAGAGACCTAATATGGCAAGTTGTTGCAGCACTCGCACATAGTGAAGCTCTAGCTGTTAGAAGTGGATTTTCATTTGCTAGGGAGATGGAAATTCTATTTGAATGGGTGGAAGGTGATTCTTGTGAAGTGACGAATGAAACCGACTAACTGAGGAAAGAAATATAATTGAAGACTACATAAGCTTATTGGCTACTTGGCCACATATATTATTGTTAAAGCAATCTCAAGATATGGGAATAATGTTGCCCCGCATGCGTAAATTTGGTTTATTTCTTGAGGCTCCTCGATTTTAGATTGAGGAATCTCTCCCATCTTATCTGATCTTGTTGTTTTTGTTCTTGAATGAAATTGAGGGGTTGCCATAAAAAAAAAAAAAATCATTCTAAATTATCACGAGTATTATTAATTATTAATGTAGCCGTTAATATAAACAGGACAAGTCAGTTTAGTCGGCAAGGGAGAGAGAAAGGGCCACGTGCCTGGCGACGAAGAAGTCTGGTATTGCGGCTACACGCAATCTTTGTGCAGCGGAAGAGCTGTGTAGTACTAGTACTGTGAGGTAACTCATGAAAATTACTTTTTGTTGATATGTTTGATGTTGCTTAATTGACTAATTCAGATTTCAACTGGCACTAATAAAAATAATAATAAACAAAAAATAAAAAACAAAAAACAAAAACTCAAGTGACACTGATATTATGCCAACGATGCGTCGGTCGTCAAGCATCAGTTTGTTTTTACTAGATAAGGGTTTAACTCACCGTAACACAAAGAGATTAATAAATATAATTATGAGATATTCTATTAAATTAAAGACTTTTATGACATAAATACATAAAAATTAATGAGATATAATTTATAAATTTAAATGACTGTGGGTCTTGAGGGTGAAATTATTCTTATTAATCTATTAATATAAGAATTAATACGTTCTTAACAAGCTTGATACCTGGAATACATGACTAAGGACACGTTATTTCTAATAAAAAATAAAATAAAATAAAATAAAATCTGACATGCGCTGATATTACTCTTATTAACTTTTTGAGCTAATCATGATGAATTCTTCTATATAAAACATATGAGAGTATCATTTTATTAAAGCATACCCAACAAATGTGTTGTGACATAAGCTTCATTTAAATAATTGATATGTTAATAACGAGAAAGAAAATTAATTTAATACACTACATGTTACTTTTTTTAATAAAATTGAGAAAACAATTGTTTTCTTTAAAAAGAAATGGTTAAATGTCTTTATCAGCTTGACTCATATCACAGAACTGAAACAACCGCTTTCAAAAAACAAAAAAAAAAACAAAAAAACTGAAAAAAAATCATGAGGTCATTGTCTTGTCAATAAACTAAGTACCTTATTTTTAAAAAATTTATTATTATTATTTATTTCTCCAACAATACTACATATGAAAATTTAATGGTACTATATATAATATTACACATAGAAAGACCTTCTTGTCAATATATAAAGATTGAACTAGGAGTTGAAATATAGATTACGATAAAATAACACAACTTAAAATAGATAGGTTAACATTTTTAACCCGTTTATTAAACGTCTTGGATTTGAGTTTATATATAATAACACGTTATTTAAACATATTATATTTGAGTTTATAATATACTTTATTATATATGATTACGATACGACCGATTATGACACGACAATATAAATTGTCACCTTTAGGTTGAACCGCGTTAAACCTTTTAAAAAACTTCATAAAAAACCATGTTTTTAAAAACTTAATAAAAAATCTCATGAATTAAACGTAATTAATATTGCAACAGAACTTCTTCTGTTTTTTTTTCAACTGCATGATGCACCACGTATAAAAATTTAATGGTATTATAATGTTACATATGTAAAGACTTTATTGTGACAATATAAACGTTGAACCAGGTTAAATCTTTATTACATAACACGACTGTAACATTATATTTTTATGATAGTTAGTTTTTTTTTTAAATTTTCTCTCTAAATATGTCTAAAAATTATGACAAATTATAGATATATGACCTTTATTATATATCATCTAATACAAAAGGCTTGAGTATTATGCAGTTTATTTATTTATTTATTTATTATTATTATTATTATTATGCAGATTTTCAATATATAAAGGCAGAGAAGTAGAGTAGAGCGTGGGCTATATAATGGAGATGGCCCAGCTGATTATTGCAACTCTCATGAATAGCAAAAGCTGAAACACAAAAATCTTTAGAAGGCCTAAGCCAACTGCCCTAGGATAAATCACCTTTTATTTGCTAATGATTTAATGGGTAGCGCGCAGCACTAAGGACACTTACGCAAGCAGCTGCTGGGGTCTCCGTGTTCTATTAATTGAATCAAGTAGCTAGCCATACGTGTCGGCCAGCCACCTTTTGATGTCCACTTTTTCCATTGCTCTCATCTCATTAAGTGGACACAAGACATTCCATAAAACATTCTGATCCATCGAATCCTTCTCACCAAAAGTTCATGAATGGACCACTCTTATATATATCAATCAAGCCATTTGACCACGTGTGTAGCACACCTCTAGTTATTTTGGACTACAAATTCAGAAATTTTGACCACATTTGTTGAATTCCTACGAGAATGAAGAATGAAGAAGCCAAGTTTGGCTATTAGTTCGTTTCTTAATCACCTGTAAAATATGATTTATAAGTGTGCTAAAACGTTACAAAAAGTAAAATAAATAAAATAAAGGAAAGTACTATTATAATTAATTAAAAAAATTTAACTATTATAACTAAAACTTTATACACATTAAAATATATAAATTAAATAAATACATCCAACTAAGAACATGAAGATTTAATTACACACATGTGATTGTACTTTTGTAATAAAAATATTATTATATTTATTTATACTTGCACACGAGCTGATGTGTGAGTCATTACACATTGCCATATCAATAGAGGGATAAAACCAGAAAAAAAAGATATAAACCACTAGTCACTAGCCACGCCAGCTTAGGTATGGATTTGCCAAGCTTAATTTTTGTATTCTAATAGATAGTGTCCAATACAATTATTTGATGATAGACAATTAGAAACTTACATCAAGAAGCGGGAGTTTTGAGTTAGAAGCTTTTTGAGACCCTTATTCTACTTTTCACTAGAACCAGTGATAGAGTTTCTTGCATGTGAAGATAGAAAATTCACATACTAGTTGGATGCTAATTAAAAACTAAACTTAAAAGATATATCCAAAACTAAAACACGTTTCGGACCATGGCCTCAATTTTTTAGAATCCTCCTTTAGAATTTTCAACCTAAGTAGTGAGCCACTTAGTCTCAATCCTATCAACTTTTTTAGCCCACTACAATGGAATAAAATAGTGATAGCTCAAAGGGTAGAATAAAATTATCCCACCATCTTTTTCCTCATTTCCTCTTTCTTCTCCCTTATTCTTCCTTGTTTAAAAAAAAAAAAAATCATCAATGGTTTTGCAAAACACAAAACCAAGCAAAATCGAAGATTTTTTTTTTTTTTTGTAATTTTTTTTTCAATCCCAAACTTACCACCAAACACAAGATTATTCTATTTTTAATCCTATCATATTCTATCCAATCCAATCTCATAAAAATAATCTCATTTTATCTCGCACACTAAACAAACCCTTAAAGTTTTTAGTTTATGAGGATCAAGACACTCATGTATGTACAGGGGCGGAGCTATTTGTGGGCTCACCCGAACTGTAGCCCAGGTAAATTTTTTATTGATATAGTACTTCTTGTCACATAAACCTACACATCTGACTTTAGCTTTGTTGGTTGAGCTGAAACTACTTAAGCCCTAGGTTATTTGTTTGAATCTAGCTTGCACTTCATTAATTATTTTTATTTCTTCTTTCCTTTTCCATTTTTATCCTTCTACTAACATTATATAATTTCAAAAACAAAAACTACTGAACAACAAAATGAGAGAAAAATTACCCATGTTACTATTGATATTATTATTATTATTTTTAAACAATACTTTCTAATGAAAGAAAATAAAAAAGTGAGATATTCTAATTATTTAAAAATAAATAAATATTTTCTTTTAACATTATCATGCATCTACATTCATTTGTATTTTAAGTTTCTCTCTGGTACCTACCTCTCCAGACATTGTGAATGAAATTAGTAATATTGCTAAATTGTGAGTTGTTACATGAATCCACTTCTTTAACTCTCCATATGAGTAATGATATTTAAATTATAAGTTTATACATTTTATAATTATCTTTTTTATGTTATTTTATATTTTATTCTACCTTTATTAACATTATAAAATATTAATAAGTCATTTTTTCTTAATTAGCCTAGGTAAATGTCTTCTTTGCATATACTTGAACTACCTTAAACTATCTTGGATAGGAACGTAGCTATTTATGCACTTTTCCATAATATTTCTAATTTGATACTCAAATCGCCTAAATCGCAAATCACAGCTCCAAATTATAGTTCTAAATTAATGGTCAAATTGTCCAAAACCTCCTTCAACTCTTATTGTATCGTCAAAATTTTTCAAAATTTTTTTTTTAGCCCACCCGAAAGTAAAATCCTGGTTATGCCCCTTGCGCATATACACACTAAATTAAAATAAATAAAGTTAAAAAAAATGGTTAAGATATTCCAACGTGGAATTCAACTTACAGAGATAGATATATGTATAGATGGGTCCAAGTATATATATATATATATATATATATATATCATCTGCACCTTGCATGTGCAATTGGTACCATATGCATGGTGCAAGTGGTCCACTTTTAATTTTGTGGAAAAACAGTATAGTTCTAGCCAGGAGTGTTACCAATTTAACACGACAAGCATGTATAAAAGTATTGACAGAGAAACATCTATGAAGAAATTAAGGACTTGTCCTCAGAAAATATGGGGCAGAACTAAAAAGCAGATGGTCAAGATAAGATGATGTAATAAGGATAAAACATAAGCAGCTTTCTAGGCTTGTACAACTTGGGTAGCTTCGGCAGACATTTGGATTCTGACATGGCGCACACACGCTACTAGTACTACTAGCTGCTCTCTTATCCTCATCAAGAAGAAAGAAATATACGCAAGAAAACAAAATCCCATCTGCAATTTGCAGTTGATATATACATAAAATATATAAAATATAGTATTCGGTATGTTGTTTGATTTGCACAAAGTTGTCACTTTTCTTTCACTTCCTTATCTATGCCACTAAGCAGACAACAATGAAATTGAAGTCCCCTTCACCCAATTAATAAGACTAGCTAGCTAGCTGTGTTGTGAAGATCATGTGATAGAGTTCTTGATTTGGACCGACAACTAGTTGTCATGGCCTTTCTAATCAGTGCAAAACCTAAGAGCCCCATTTGGTCAGTAATTTAGTATCGTTTTTTATATCTAAAAATTTATATTAAAAAAAACCTATGGAATTCATTAAGGATGTTTTAATTGCTTTTGTTAAATTTTAAACAAGACTTCTTTTTTTTTTTGAGATTTTACTTAAAAACATTTTTTTTTCAAATGCAGCACTGTTAATTATTATTTATATAATCAATTTCATCACCATACAATATTCTCAAAGAGGTATTAGGCTCATTTTTTACTTATTAATTTTTCTCTCCGGTGACAAAAGTGAACCTAAAAACTTTTAAGTTTTAAAATCAGCTTTTTACCAACTATGGCTAGCATATTGACAACCTGTTTGAATTTGAGTTAGTGAGTTATGCAAAGGTTATATATTGGCTTAATGAATGGTTAAGAGGGTGGGGTATCCTGTGTTCGTAACTTTTGGAGTATTGCTGGTGCCTTCAGTCTTTGTATCCACTGTCTATTTTATTGATATAATTTACAGTTTCTTATTAAAAAAAGATATCCATTGGGCATGTGACAGATGCAGACATTCATGCGCTAGTAAGGGTACTAAGCTCATCAACTTTATATATATATATGTATGGTGCCAAGTGTATATACAAACCACAGCTGTGCCATCTTCTAGAAGATTGAATGATTCAACAGAGCCTGCAGTAACAAGTTCAAGGACAGACTTAAAAAGCTGCAGTTCTTTTGAAAAGTTATATATGTTGTAAATATGTTCAATATTCAAATAGTATATATATTTAAGTGGTACATATATTTAAGTTATATAAATATATATGTATTTAAGTGGTACATATATTTAAGTTATATAAATATATATATATATATATGTATGATTTTTATCAAAAAATCATCACTTGGATTTGTAATTTTTACAATATATGTTGATGATTTGAATATTGTGGGGACTCATGCGGAAACTAACAAAATCTTTGAATACTTGAAAAAGGAATTTGAAATGAAAGATCTTGGAAAAACAAAATTTTGTCTTGGCCTGCAGATCGAGAATTTCTCAAATAGAATTCTTGTTCATCAATCAAATTACATTAAAAAGGTTTTAAAGCGTTTTAAAATAGACAAGACACATCCCTTGAGTTTCCCAATGGTTGTAAGATTACTGAACGTGAGTAAATACTCTTTTAGCCCTCATAAGAATGAAGAAGAACTACTTGGTTCTGAAGTACCATAGCTCAATGCAATAGGTACACTTATGTATCTAGTAAATTGTGAGAGACCTGATATTGCAATTTCTGTTAATTTGCTTGCTAGGTACAGTTTCAAACCAACTCAAAGACATTGGAATGATGTTAAACACATATTGCGTTATCTTTGAGGAACAAGTGATATGAATTTATTTTACTCAAAAAAGGAGAAAACAAAACTGCTCGAATACGCAGATGCTGGATACATATCAGATCCTCATAAAGCTCGATCACAAAAGGGTTATATTTTCACTTATGGTGATACTGCTATATCATGGAGATCTGTGAAGCAGACAATGATTGCTACGTCTTCGAATCATTCTGATCATCGCAATTCATGAAGAAAGTCGAGAATGTGTATGGTTGAGATCTATGATTCAACATATTCAAGAATCATGTGGATTATCATCAATAAAAAATTCTCCTACAATATTATATGAAGACAACGCAATATGTATTGCCCAGTTAAAGAAAGGTTATATCAAAGGTGATAGAACCAAACATATTTCACCAAAATCCTTTTTCGCGCATGAGCTACAGAAGAATAGTGAAATTGATGTTCAACAAATAAGATCGAGCGACAATCTTACTGACTTATTTACCAAAGCTTTGCCAACTACAACTTTCAAGAAAATTATATACAATATTAGGATGTGTCGATTTAAAGATCTCTCGGGCAAAGTTATAGAAGTTAATTGACCCATGAAATCTTGAGAGAGAGAATTAAAAAAAAAAGAAGTTATTGTTTAGTGCACTGTACTCTTTTTTCCCTTCGCTACGATTTTGTCCCACTGGGTTTTCATAACAAAGTTTTTAACAAGGCTGTCCTAATAGTATAAGACTCCAGTAGAATATTGCACTTTTTTTTTTCTTTTATTAGATTTTTTTCATTGGGTTTTCTTTAGTAAGGCTTTAATGAGACATATTTTACACGTGAAGGATATTCAAAGAGAGTGTTGTAAATATGTTGAATATTCAAATAGTATATGTATTTAAGTGGTACATGTATTCAGATTTTATAAATATGTATGTATATGTATCCCACATGAATCATATAAGAGCATAGTTACCCATCCATGTGAGAGCATAATTATTCATTCATGTGAGAGTATAATTACCCATTTTTACCTATAAATAGAAAAAGGATTTGAGGTTATGGTGTACCAAAATTTTTCAAGTTGTAAGCTCTTTTTTATAATCTTCTTGAGAAATTAATATTCATCATTTGTATTGAAACAAAATTTTGATAGTTTTACAACAATATATTAATTATTGAGCACTGCTTTATAAACAAAACAAAAGTTTAAAACTGTTCAAATTTTGAGTTTTTTTCTTTTTTATTGCTCTTCATTATTTTGGGGACCTATTTCGATGAGTGATGTTAAATTGATTTAAAACCGTAACTTTTGAATTTATATTGAATCGTGCCTCAATGTGTGATGCCGATGCAATTCAATAATGGTAAGGTGTTGTAATTTACTTAGTACAGCGCCCTTTAATCACTTTAGCACGCATAATTCTTATTATTTTTTTTCAGAAAAAATAACCTAAAGCCCCTCTAGTTAACTCATTGGAGACCGACTCACCTTAACTTATGGGATGTCTAGATATATAATGGATAAATTAACGGCGGATCCGCTCGATTACCACGATCCAACTAGTCCCTACGTTAATTTGGTGCCAGCAAAAAAATTAATTAAGGGTGATAAAGCTGAAAATTACTGACTGAATCAACAATGACCTGAGAATCGAATCAGCGACCTCTAAGCTCCCTTGAAGCGCCCCTAGCCTCGAACCATCAAACCAATGTTGCATTGGTTTAGTACACATAATTCTACACTTCATTAAATACCAACAATTAAGGATTGTTCAGTCAAGCTTGTTATATATTACTGTTTATATTGTTTAGGATTCCTTAATTGATTGCTGAAAAATAATTTAGCAACTAGGAATGATATTGTTTCCTATAGCAGGCAATATAATGTTGCGAGTAAAATTAATGTTATTTTAATTATAAAAATTACTATATCTGCATTATTCTCGTTCATTTAATATTTTTGTGTTACACATGTAGTTACACTTTTTTTTTTTAGTTAGAATAACTATCACTTTTAAAAATCAATCAATAGAATAGCTATTTCTTTATTTTATGCTTCAAATATTGTTCAAATGTTAAAGCCAGCTGAGCCTAGGTAGACGGGCTCAGTTAATTAAACTAGACTAATGGGCCAAATTGGGCCAAATAAATCCAGACCAACCTGCTCATTCCAGCGAATCAAATTCGGCCCAAGTTGGATCAATATTGCCAACGTTTTAGGCTTTAGTCAGGCCCAAATAGATAATGGGGGAGAATCGTTCCAAGTTATTAGGCAGGGTGTGTCGGATTGAGCTTGTATTTGAATTTTACTAGTTTGATAATTTATTTTATTGTAATTTGTAAATATGTTTTTTTGGTCAAAATTATTATAAATATGTTCAAATATTAAAACTGGCTAGAGCTAACTACAAGAAGGCCAACATGTTGCAAATATTACTGTATGGTTAAAAAAAGATTTAGTTGAAATGAGATTATGCAAATAGTATATTGCTTTTGGTTTATTTTTGGGATACAATTTTCTGTATTCGAAAACTTGAAAACTCAAAAAACAGGATTGATTGATTGAGATCCAAAAATAGTTTCTTGAAATTGACAAAAAAAGTAAATTGTTTTCTGAAAATAATAAAATGTTATTTTCTGAGTTTTTATTTTTTAAGTTGTATTCTAATTTTTAGATCACGAACCAAATGCAGTAGTAGATTTTAGTTCAAATCTAATCGTGCACATCACTAGTGATTGTATTCATATTTGGACAGGTTCATTCCATATGATTTTTATTATTTAACGATTAAATAAAATTAATATTTTACAATAAAAATAAAATGTACATTTATGTAAATAAAAGAATAAAACTGTTTCATATAATTAGATAACAATAGGAAAGTCAGTGCAAGAGTAAAAAAGATATATAAAAGTTGTAAACGGTATGATAAGAAATATTTGATTTCAAATGAAAAAGTATAGTTAAAATGTAAATTTACGATTTTGTCTTTCTCAACATTAACAGTGAAAAAAAGAAAGTGTTTTCTCTGGCGTTTATGGTTTCAACCATAAGCGGTGGAGGCCTCATCTCTCACCCTCTCTTCCTGGTTTTTCTCTCCGCCGCCACTCTCGGGTCGTCTCTCTTTTGCCGTCTCTTTTGCCATCTCCCTCTATCCGTCTCTCTCGCCTCTCTCGTCGCCGTCTCTCTCTCCACCTCTCTCTTGTTGTGCGCTTGTTGCCCGTCGCTCATCTTCGATCTCGCCGTTCGCCTTTTCGTCTTGGTAGCCGCTGTATTACGAGATTATTGGGGTATTTTAGGAAATACAGGGTTGTGATATTTTGTAATATATATAGGATTGTGATATTTTGTAATAGGGGACTTGAGGGTTGTGAATGAAGGGGAGAGAAAATTGGTAGAAAATTTGACATGGTATCAGAGCATGATGAATATTTGGCAAAACTCCCCCATTCGCGATCGTCACAGATCCCAAAAGCTTGCTCAATTCCTCGTCGTTTCTCACTGCGAGCTGTACGTGCCTAGGAGTTATCCGATTCTTCTTGTTATCTCTCGCAGCGTTTCCAGCAAGCTCAAGAACGACGGAGAGATAAACCGGAGCTCCGGCGCCTACACACTCGGCGTAACATCCGGCTTTGAGATAACTCGTGATCCTGCCGACCGGAAACTGGAGACCACCTTTTGAAGACTGAGAGGCTGACTTCGACGACTTTGATTTACCACGGCCGCCCTTTGTCGTCGCTGTGGAACTCATCGTGAAACCCTAACGAGACGTGACGTGACGTGAGTCATCCGATCTCAGCTCCGATCTCTCCGATCCCGGCCGCTGACCATTCATTCCGGCGGAAAATCTCAAACTGTAGAATGAAAATCAAAGAACTATGAGGATCAAACCTGCAGATCGAAAATTAGTGAACAGTGATTTCCTGTTCATCTAAACGCCGTGAACAGTAAACAACGATTTCCTGTTCATCTGCACGCCGTGAACAGTGAACAGTGATTTCCTGTTCATCGGTTATTTTCAGGTTGCCTTCATCCTCGAGGAGGAGATTCTCGGTGAACAGTGAACAGTGAACAGTTTATCGTCACGTCGCGAGTTTCGTCAGCGAGTTCAGTGATTTTGGTCGGTTTATCGTCACCGTCGCTATTCCGTTTGGTTCGCGAGCCACTTGGATTAATACTTTAACCTCCACGTGAGATCATGGCTGGCGGAGAAGGTGACAAAAGGGTGGATATGACGTATCATCTTGGATCGAGTGATGGTCCGAGAAACATCATTACCCCAATTCAATTACGTGATGAGAACTACGATGAATGGGCGAGGGCAATTCGAACCACGCTTAAGGCAAAAAGGAAATTTGGCTTTGTGGACGGGAAGGTTCCGAAGCCAACAACAGAGGAGAAACTTGAGGATTGGATAGCTGTGCATTCGATGTTGGTGTCATGGTTGACCAATACCATTGAACCGTCCGTTCGGTCGACACTTGGAGAATATGATGATGCACAACTCCTGTGGAACAATCTCAAAAACAGATTTTGTGTGGTAAGCGGTACTCGTATATGTCAATTAAAAACGTCCTTGGGAGAGTGCAAGCAAAAAAAAGCTGAGACTGTGGCAATTTATTTTGGTTGTTTGTAAAAAATATGGGACGAACTGATCACATATGTGAAAGTGTCGGTTTGTAAGTGTGGAGGTTGCACGTGTAGCATAGTCACGTAGGTAGAAAAACTAAGAGAAGAGGACTATCTACATCACTTTCTTATCGGCCTCGATGGAGCATATGCTTCAATTCGAGCAAATCTGCTTAGACAAGAGCCATTGCCGACGCTTGATCGAGCATATCAACAAGTGATTCAAGCGGAACGACTGCGTGGCGGAGAGTTATCCAATGATGGACGAGATAGTATCATGGCCTTCGCAATTCAGCCTGATACGCGTGGTAAGTCTCGTTTTGTGGATACTACTGAAAAGTTTTGCAATCACTGTAATAGAGAAGGCCACGCCGAATCCTCTTGCTTTCAATTAAACGGGTTCCCCAAATGGTGGGGGGACCGACCTCGCGAAGGAAAGGGACCGAGTCGTGGTGGAGGACGGACAGGAAGAGGAGGTAGGCGTTCAGGTTCTGGCCGTGGCAGAGGACATGGTGCACCGCCTGTCCGTGCACATAAAACTGGCGGGGCTAGAACTTAATCTAGGCAGCACGCAGGGAACTCGCAGGGGTTGGCGGGTGCAACTGACGCTGCGGCTCTTGCAGGTGTTTCTGCGGGTGCAACAGACTGTGATATTCTGCCTGCCGGCGGTGGTAGCGTTGCTGCTGGAGGAGTAACTGGAATCTCCATAGCAGTAGGCCTCTCAACTATCTTTGCCTTTTTCTGTTCACCCCACCATTTTCTGTCCCATCTCTGCTTTCTCGGACTTTGATAAGGTACCTGCTGCTCTATACCTGCCTGTGATGTGGGCGTTGCCCGTGGTGGCCTATTTTTCATCTCGACTGTCTCATAATCCAGTGCCTGTCGCACTGCCTGATCATAGGTCTGAACACCAGCAAAGCTAAACCTTTCTGGATTGGGTCATTAAATCCTTCCCTGAGCCTCTTCATTCGCATCAGATCTGTTTGTACTATCTCAGGGGCAAACAAGGCTAGCCTATTGAACTCATATTCATATTCTCTCACAGACATGTTCCCTTGCTTCAATTCTATAAATTGCTTATGACTTTTATCAACCTCAGACTGGGGATAGTAAGTCTTGTAGAATACTTCTTTAAACTTATCCCAAGTATCTATGGGTCCTTGAGCTCGGCCTATTGTCTGCCACCATCTCTCAACCTTACTCGAAAATTTAAATCGAGCAAGTCTAATCTTGTCCTTATCCTGTACATGCATATCCTCAAATATAGCTTCTATCCGCAGAAGCCAATCCTCAGCAACCTCTAACTCTAGACTGCCATCAAATATAGGCGGTTCTCGTCTCTTAAATGCTTTCATCACATCTTCATATCTGCGAGTCTCTTCTATATCATCATGAGTTTCTACTATCTCCTGCACTGGCACAGGTCGCTCGGCAGACGCACCCGCACTACTGGCACCAACCTCGGGTACTACAGGTGCTGGAGGCCCTTGTAAATTATCCTGAAGACGTGTTATCATACGTATCATCTCAGCATTTTGTCTCTGCTGAGCTAACATCATTTCTTCCAGTTTCGTTAACCTTTCTTCTTGTGGATCCATGATTGTTTGATACTTCCCTTTCAATCTGCCATTCACAGAGATAAAGGAGCATATAAGTCAGCCAATCCGATTACTAAATTTGTATAAATACGTTATTTACCCGTACATGAACCCATAAAACAAACATAAGATACTAAAGCTTTTAATCTTTTAGGCTTTTAATCCTAAACGTGGCTCTGATACCAATATTGTCACGACGCCCCTGACGTAGGCTGACGTCATGACCGGCACAGTGTACTATACACTGTACATACCCATATACAGTATACAATACATTGTCAGCCTTCACTTAGTCTCACAATCATACCCAAAAGTTACAGTAATTTTTTTTTATTTTTTATATACCACAAATCGAATTCAATATAGATCTCGATAATCATTTCATTCATTCCACAAATTAAAGTCTCACCTGATAAATATCTATGATCATCTCATTTCGTTAGATAATATTACCATACAACCCATCTAGGTGATATTACATATATATCTTGTGTGATAATTATACATATCAAAATAACAAAAATATAATCTATTTCCTCCAAGCATACATACACATACCAAACGAAGGTTCACGTGATTATTACTCACGGATTTTGCCTTTTCCCTTCGACTCAATACCTGAAATATTAGAGGAAATGGGGTGAGCAAACAACAGCTCAGTGAATATAGCACAATGCACAATCTCCCTCCTCCGTAAGGCAAGAGAGCGAGTCTAACCCTTGTATGGCCGTTACAAGGTAGCCACAGCCTCTCATTACCCAATTCACAGTCATTTCAAGGATCGCAACCCTTGTTAGGACAGACCTACTGACAATGAGGACTCGCAAAACCTCATCCGGGTATAATTCCTAACATGCATACAATCAAACATTTTATATTTGTACAATGTCATACAAGAACCAAATCAAGAAAACTATACTCACAATACAACACGTTCAACTTAAACCCAATCATCGTCGCTTTCGAGTCCAGCTCCAAGTTAAATCCAACTAATTTAACCTGTCACAATCACTCCATAATTCAATTTTATGTATTCATATCTATTTACATCTTTAATTTCTCAACTCACTTCAAATCACGAATAATAAATCCATTTAAGACTCATAAGCAGTTGAAGAAACTACTATCTCGTTTCTGTGGTCAATCTAGATATTTCCACAAGAAAGAATAGTGAAAATAGATTTTCAAATCCTATTTTCACGACACCATATACTTAGTTACTAAAACTATTAAATCATATCCAAAAATCACAATCTTAGCATCGAAACGTCCGGAATTCAGTTATCTACGATTCTATAATTTCAAATCACTGTTTACATCACTGTTCACTATTCACATTACTGTTACTATTCACATCACTGTTCACTATTCACATCACTGTTCATAATACTATTTGTCACTATTTATTCAAAAAATGTAAATTGTATTAAAATTGTCAAACGGTCTCCAAAACTCATGAAATGGAATCTAACCACATATTCGGGGTCCCTACCGTCTAAGGAGTGTTTTTCTACCTTTTTAGCGGATTTTCATTCACATTGGGTCAAAACCTCAATTTATCAAAACGCCGTAAAATGGCTCCCATAACTAAAATTAGTCCGCTAGAATCGTTACATCTAGCTTAGATAGTAATTTCACGAAGAAAGAGAGTGAAAATCACTTACCGAGAGTTCGAATTTCGCGCGAATCACGCGTTTCTCTTTTCTTTCCTCCTCGTTCTTCTTCTTTCTTTCGTTTTCTCCTTCGTTCCGCTTCTCCAGCAACTTCGTTAAGTTTGATTTTTTTTTTATTTTTTTTTGTCTTCTTCTGAGTACTGTTCACTGTACTGTTCCGTGAACAGTACCCGCAAATAAACAGTAATTAATTATTATTTTCTTTTTTTTTCTTCCTTTATTCCTCTTTTTCTTCTTCTATACACTCAATTCACATATTTAATTAACCAACCCCATAAATTAAGCAATTGACATCAACTCCAATATTTAACTTGTAAGCACCCATAGAAGATGATCTCATAGGTATCATCTTCTTTCTATACTAATCATACACACGTATATTTGGCTCATACATATAAAATACGTGTATTTTATCTCTCGCTATACGTGTATTTCAACGTATGTATTTAATTAAAATTACGGGGTGTTACAATATTTGTGTTATACAGGACCAACCGACGAGGAAGGTGATTGGAGCGGGTGAAAGATTGGATGAACTTTGTTTTTTCCGTGGTGTTCCTCAAGTGAAGGTCTTGACAGTGGATGGTGATTCGTCGTTTGAGTTATGGCATCAACGAATGGGGCATCCGTTGGAGAAAATATTGAAGATGATTCCGGCTGTAAGTCATTCTTGTAGGACAAATAATAAAGCTTGTGATGTGTGTCCGCGTGCAAAACAACTTAGATATAGTTTTCCAATTAGTACGAATGAAGCTGGTAGGATTTTTGAACTTGTTCATTTGGATTTGTGGGGGCCTTACAAGGCTCGTTCTTCGTGTGGGGCTACCTATTTTTTGACAATAGTAGATGATTTTTAAAGAGGAGTTTGGGTCTATTTACTTTGCAATAAAATAAAAGTTGAATCTATGTTTCTTAATTTTGTTGCTATGGTTGAACGTCAATTTGAACAAGTGATAAAATGTGTGAGAAGTGACAATGAGACCGAATTTAATTGTTTGCATGATTATTTTCAATAATGAGATTATTTTTGAGATTTCTTGTGTTGGGACTCCTCAACAAAATGAGAGAGTTGAGAGAAAGCACCAACACATTTTAAATGTGGCTAGAGCCCTAAGATTTTAAGGGAACTTACCAATCAAATTTTGGGGTGAATGTGTGTTGGCAGTGTGCCACTTGATTAATATGACACCCTATACTTTACTTAAGACTAAATCGTCATATGAAATGTTGTTTGGGAAAGTGTCTTCTTATGATGCTATTCGTGTATTTGGTTGTCTTTGCTATGCTCATAATCAACGACACAAAGGTGATAAATTTGCAAGTAGGAGCCGCAAATGTATCTTTGTTGGCTATTCTTTTGGGAAGAAAGCTCGAAAATTGTATGATTTAGAAACACATGAGTACTTTGTATCGAAGGATGTGAAGTTCTTTGAGAAAGAATTTCCTTTTGCGCCAAACCAACCAAGGAATGTGGTGACTCCTATGCTGGCGAACAATGAGGATGGGGCATGGAGTAAGGATGAGGGTGCCGATGAGTGTGCTGCGTGCGTTGAGGGGGGGTTGGAAGTAGCGTCCACCCTCGAGGGGGGTCTGGTGCTGCGGTGCAGCCCGAGCCGCAGCCCGCACATGAGAATGTGCGTGATGAGGGGCTGGAGAATACGGTGGGGGAGCAAGGTGTGGAAGTTGACGGTGAGCTAGGGCGAGGAAAACGAGCCAGAACTCCTTCAACACGGTATCGTGATTTTGTTACTCATACTATACGGAAAATAAGTCCATCTGAGAATTCATCCGCTACTTCCTCTTCCTCAGGTACGCCCTATCCTATAACATATTTTGTGAATTGTGAACGTTTTTCTGTGAGACATAGGAATTTTCTTGCAGCTGTGACAGCGGGTCATGAGCCAAAGCATTTTAATGAAGCGATGAAAGACTCGGGATGGCGAAATGCGATGGGTAAGGAGATACGAGCTCTTGAAGACAATGAGACTTGGGTAATGGAGACTCTTCCACCCGGAAAGAAAGCACTAGGGAGCCAGTGGATATATAAAATTAACTATAAGTCCGATGGCAGCATAGAGCGACTCAAAGTAAGACTTGTGATCTATGACAATCATCAGGTGGAAGGAATTGACTATAACGAGACATTTGCTCCTGTGGCAAAAATGGTGACGGTTCGTATTTTTCTTGCAATTGCTGCTGTTAAAAATTGGGAGGTACATCAAATGGATGTGCATAATGCTTTCCTTCACGGTGACTTAAGTGAGGAGGTTTATACGAAGGTTCCTCCAGGTTTCAAAAATACAAATCCTAACATGGTTTGCAGGTTGAAAAAGTCGTTGTATGGTCTGAAACAAGCTCCCCGATGTTGGTTTGCAAAACTGTCAACAACGTTAAAGAATTATGGTTTTGTGCAATCCTATTCAGATTATTCCTTATTTGGGTTGTGCAGGGGAAGAACTCAGATCAACGTGTTAGTTTATGTTGATGACTTGATTATTGCAGGGAATGATAAGGTTGCATTGACAACTTTTAAAGATGACCTTGGCAGGTGCTTTCATGTGAAGGATTTGAGAGTTTTGAAGTATTTCTTAGGGCTAGAGGTAGCCCGTAATCCAGAAGGAATTTTTCTTTGCCAAAGAAAATACACACTCGAGATAATTTCTGAAACGAGTTTATTGGGAGCAAAGCCTGTGACATTTCCTATGGAACAAAATCACAATTTGGCCCTTGCTAAGGGAGAATTCCTTGCGGATCCGGCGCCGTATAGGCGACTTGTAGGGAGATTGATTTACTTGTCTGTGATGAGACCTGATCTTGCATATTCGGTTCATATTTTGTCACAATTTATGCAACAACCTCGTGAGGATCATTGGGAGGCAGCTCTTAGAGTCGTGAGATATTTGAAGAAGAGTCCGGGGAAAGGGATTTTGCTTCGTGTTGATAGTGACCTACGTCTAGAAGGGTGGTGTAATTCGGATTGAGCTAGTTGTCCACTTACGCGGCGTTCCTTAACAGGTTGGTTCGCGTTACTTGGTTGTTCTCCTGTGTCGTGGAAGACCAAGAAGCAACAAACAGTGTCTAGATCGTTTGCGGAGGCTGAGTATAGATCAATGGCGGCAACAGTGTGTGAGTTAAAGTGGCTTAACCAACTTTTAAGCGACTTGGGTGTGCGACATCCGAAGGGTATGAAGTTGTTTTGTGATAGTCAGTCGGCCTTGTACATTGCTCAAAATTCAATTTTTCACGAAAGAACAAAGAATATAGAGGCTGACTGCCATTTTGTTCGAGATGCGGTGACTGAAGGGATGATTTGTCCGTCATATGTTTCTACTAGTGTTCAATTGGCAGACATCTTTACAAAAGCGTTGGGGAAAGCGAACTTTGAGTTTCTACTCTGCAAGTTGGGCGTACGAGATCTTCACGCTCCAACTTGAGAGGGGTATTACGAGATTATTGGGGTATTTTAGGAAATACAGGGTTGTGATATTTTGTAATATATATAGGGTTGTGATATTTTGTAATAGGGGACTTGAGGGTTGTGAATGAAGGGGAGAGAAAATTGGTAGAGAATTTGACACGCTGCTAGTCGTGGCTGGGGTGCCAGTGGTGGTGGCCCGGTGGTAGCCGTGGGGGCTGGTTGTAGGTGTTGTGCCGGGGTTTTGTTTTGTGTTCTTTGATATTTTTATGTGTTTTTTTGTGTTGTTTTGTGGTTGGGTAGTGCTGAATGTGATAAAGGTACGATTGAGGGCCGAAGTTTTGATTTTTAAATGGAGATCATACCCACACATTTGTCTTATTTTGCTCTTGACTCAAAACTTATTTTTTATTTATGTTTGTCATGTGTTTTCTGTCCTGTGGGAGCTTATTTTTCCCGTGTGGGAGTTTATTTCTCTCCTACGTAGGAGTTTTGCTCTTTCCTATGTGAAAGTTTGAAAGTTTGCCCTTCTATTTTGGGAGCTCCTTCTCTACAGGGACGTTTGATGACCCATATACCCATCTATTCTATGCCGGTATTTAGCTTTGTTGGGGTCTTTTATCCTTGGTTTAGTGTTAGTTTGTTCTTATCTTGTATCAGCTTGATAAAAAAAAAAAACATTAATAGTGAAAAGATTGAAAAAGGGCATTTTCGATAGTAATAGCTAGTGATAAAATTTCACCACTAAATTTTGTTATAGAATGAAATTGGGATATGCTAGCTATCATGGTTACGCATGGAATATCTGTTTATGACATTTGGGTGCTAATATTATGAGCCCAGATCTCGACTAATACTTCATATATATTATCTTAACTTTAATATCTCTAACCCAAGTACTGCAAGGTTTTAGTCAACAGGGCCTCACTGCTACCAATAATCGAAATTCGAATGGGCCTTAACATTATTTCATGTAGTGAGATATTTTCAATCTCCCTTTTGAGCCTAAAACCTTGAGAAGAATTAATGAATAACTATTGCTTATACCAACAAGGGATTAGTTTGTTAGTTTGAGAACGAATTATAAAGTATGATTGAAGGACTCATCATGAGTTCGAGCTCGTCCTTGTTCATTTTTGTTGGAAAAGATGTTATTGTCTTTGTAAATTTTTGAATATGAAAGAATTAGTCTCGCCTTAAAAGAGAAGAGAACATTTATCTAGTGTCAAAAAATTGGTACAAAAAAAAGAGAATAGCTATTGCTTATATAACAAATTGATGAGAATTGAATTAATTAATTTTTCTTTTCCTCCCAACATACAAATATATATATATATATATGTCCCTGCAAATATTCTTCTCTCTCTCTCCCAACCAAAAGGGGAGGGATCATTGTACATGATTGAGAGTGCCACATGACAATGGAGGGGTAATTTATTGCAAGTAGGTTCGCATCCATTTGGAACCAACAACTCGAGCAATTGAACAGACATATGCATCCACTTTATTCCTTCACAGCAAGCACATAGTATATAAAGCATATATTAGTTCTTGCTGAGGAAAGGGCTTATCCAGGCCATGTAATTTATATTCTATGCATCTACACATCACATCAATCATACTGAAATATTCCAAACCAACCCGAATTTATATATAAATATATACAAACAATAAGATAAGGAAATTCCCACGATATTTTTTTAGGGAAAATAAAAAAATGTTCTCTTTCAGTAAGAACAGGTCCCCAGTACTTAATTTGGGAACACGCAACATTAATTATTTGTTTGGACCAACCTTACTATTATTTCCATGTCTTTTAATCTTGTTTAATTAGTTCAAGTGGGACAAGAATAAGGTTTAAAAGATAACATCCCTAACATGAAAGGGTGTAAAATGGAAATACATTTATTATTAGGGAAATATGTATTGCATAGCTCTTTTGTAATCCAATGGACGCAAATAACTCGCGACACTAGCTCTTTCCGTTTCTTATTATATATATATATAATTGGCGAAAGGAAATAAGCATACCAAATACGAAAATGTTAAAAGAAAAATATTTTATGTATGTTGGGTATCAACGCTATTTTTCGATAAAAGGAGATGTGCGTGTATTACGTAACATCTTAACATTCAAAGAAGATTGAGTGTCAACGTTAAAAAATATCGTTGACATCTAAATCACATTTTGTGATATTAATAATGATCATGTTTTTTTAATTAAAAGATGAAAAATTATATTCTAATAAACATTTCAAATATTGTGTGTACTAAATGATTTAATAAATATGAATGTGTAATTATATATAAAAGATAAAAAAATGTTAAAATAACATTCAAAATATATATTATTCATAATATATACCACATTTACATACAATTAGATTACTTTTAGTATAAAGGTAATGTACTCTATAGACGTATCTTTTGGATGTCAACTTAACATCACTCTTAAGAAATATATGTTATTATAGTTAGCTATATCACTTTTCCGCTGATATTAGTATTTGTTACGAGATGAGGTCCTCAAAGGGGGAACAACTTAATTTAATGGAATGGGGCCGGCCGAGAGCATGTGGGTTTGGTGACTACGCAGTACTTTTTTAAACTAAACGCAATGAATAAGGATGAATCAATCCAACACAAAGATTCGCAGGGGATATAAAGCTACACACATGGAAGCGTGGGCATGCCGCTTTGTTCATCATTTTGGAATATGAACTTCTTCTTCTCTCTCTCTCCACAAATGTATACATATATTGCTAATACCATCGTTTCTTTTCATGCACTGATCAAACTTAAGCTAAGGGAAGGAGAGAAACGAAGCTATATATATATATACATATAGTTAATTTAGAGACTCCAGCTAGCAAGCAAAATAAAATGTCAAGCAAGCAATATATGAACGGTTGCTGCTATCAGGGTATAGACGAAATGGCGCCGCCGCGTGTTATTGTGATGGAGAAGAAGCTGAGTTTTCAGAAGAGATTAGAGACCATCCAGGAAGAAGGAGATCAGAGTACTCGTAACAGTTGCAATATTGGAAAATCCACTGCTACTAGTACTGCTATTGATAGTTCCAATGTTGGGTTCACTACTAAGAGTAGAAGAGCCTCTATAGTTGCTGGTTGATGAAAGCATATCATAACATATATATATATATATATATATATATGTATATGTTTTCTTCTGTTTGCAGTTTGGGAGTTGTTTTAGAACTTAAAAAAAAAAAAAAACCATTTCAGCTGTATTTAGTTTCCCCTTGTAGAATAAAAGTTATAGCTCTTCATAAATTTCATTTCTTTTCCTTCTTGGTTGGCTTTATTTTATTAGAGAAGTATCAATTCTTGTATTCAAAATGTCTAACCATAGAGCCAATATAGTACAACATCAAGCATGCACCAAGTATTTCATATATGTTGATTATTATTACATTTACATGTATATGCATGTGCTAAAGAAAACAAAAGCAAGAAAATACAATTTAAAGGGCAAACCTCACTTTTTCAAAATCCATTTGTGAGAAAAAAGGGGGCCAACATAGTTATACAGAAATGCTAAAACGACGAAAAAAATACATATCCAAAATCATATCCTTGCCTATGTTGATATAGTGAGATAAAATTACACAAATTAGCATCTAGAGATCAAAGTGATCAGGTGAACTATTTGAAAGGTGGTGTATATTATTTTGTAATTTAATAAATATTTAGATTATTCCCTGTAATTTAAAAATGTTAATTTTCGATAAAAGACCAAAATAATGTATAAAAAATATTGTGGTGAGTGTTCGATTATACCTTTTTAGATTTATACAAATTTCATGAGAAAAGAACAGTAAAAATCAAGAGGAGTGAAAAGGTTAAACATAAAATTTATAATTTAGAGAAGAAAAAAGCTTTATGTACGTTTGGGTGTTAATGTCTTCTGATGCTGAAACTTAACTCTCTTGAATATTTTGGGGATGTACGTGTATGACGTAATATTCTCAAATATACATTCATTATCAAAATATTCAAGGAAGGTTAGGTGCTAGCATCGGAAAAGTGACGTTGACACCAGTGTACATATAACATTACTCTTTCGTGAATCCTATGCTTAAAATCCCGAGGATGGAGAAAGAGTGACTAATTTTAAAATTAAGATTTAAATATGAGTCAAATATATTACGAGAAGAAAAAAATGAATATATAGGCCTAAGTTTTTAAATTCTTTTTTTATCATATTCATAATATAGATTTATGATAGATCAAATTGTATATACAACTCAACTCAATAAAACATTTTCTAACTAATATAGATATATGATAGGACTACATAAATTCGTTATCTCTACAAATTAAGGGCTAAGTTGAATATTATATTTGTAATATTTTTAGTCTTTCTTTCATCTTCTATGCCACTAATCTTGAAATCCAATGGTCTCTATTATGTATAGTTATCCAAATTATCTAAACATATATATTTTTTTCATCTTTTTCTCAATAAAAAATTTACATACTATTTAGGTATATATGTTATTTTTTAAAATTTTATGTACATACTAATATTTTTATTTTCTTATGACATTTAGTTTTTTTAATGTATTATTATCTACTTTTTTTTTTTGAAGAATATTATCTACTTTTTTTTTGAAGAAGTATTATTATCTACTAGAAATTACGAAAATATTTCTTTAATAATTAGAAGCTGCTTAGCGGCTATGGTTTTGGAGGGTTTATTGAACATTTCGGAGTTAGGGTTTATCATTTCGTTCTCTTCGCTTGATCAATCAAAGAACAAGTGCGTAACATAATCGAGTTAGGATTTATCAATCTGATTTTTCTCTAATCGAGTTAGGGTTTATCAATCGGAATTTCTCAATTTCCCTTACATTCATGGAGATCACAAAACCAACAAAAGGCGCCACGAAGAAGAAGAAAAACCTGTCACCAGAAGGCCAGTTCATGTTCGATCTCGGCACCTGCTCGAAGAACAACGATCTTTCCGGCGCACTATCTCTCTACGATTACGCAATTTCTAATAATTTCCGTTTAAATCACAATCACTTCAATACTTTGCTTTACCTCTGTTCCAATTCTCTCAACGATTCAACCAAAGCTTCTGCAATCGAGAAAGGATTTCAAATCTTCGATAGAATGATCGGTAGCAGAATTAATCCGACGGAAGCAACTATAACAGCCATGGCGAGGCTCGCCGCGGCGAAAGGCGATGGAGATTATGCATTCGAATTGGTGAGAACTATGGAACAGTACAAGATTTTGCCTAGGTTGAGATCGTATGGTCCGGCATTGTTTGAATTTTGTGAGAAACTGGAAGCGGAGAAAGCGTATTTGGTCGAGGAACACATGGTTTCGATGAGGATTAATCCGGAGGAACCGGAGTTGGCGGCATTGTTGAAGGTTAGCGCAGAAGCGGGGAGAGAAGAGAAGGTTTATTCGTATTTGCAGAAACTAAGGAATTGCGTGAGGTGCGTTAGTGCGTCGACAGCAGAGGCGTTGGAAGGTTGGTTTCAGAGTAGTTTAGCTTCGGAAGTTGGTGTTTTGGATTGGGATCAGGGTCAAATTAGAGATGCAATGTTGAATAATGGGGGTGGTTGGCATGGGCAGGGATGGTTGGGGAAGGGTCCGTGGGATGTCGGTAGATCGAGGATTAGTTCGGAGGGTTATTGTAGTTCTTGTTGTGAGCAGCTAGCTTGTGTTGATATTGATAAGGGGGAGACCGAGATGTTTGCAGAATCAGTAGCTTCGCTAGCTTTGGAAAGGGAAGTTAACTCTAATTTCAGGGATTTTCAGGTGAGATTGGTCGCTTGCTTGCCTGAGACCTCGAATTCCTCCTCTTGTCTCTTTATCTTTTGGTTTTTTTGTGTTGGTTCACATGAGGATAATCAATCATATCTTCAAGTGTTAAGGGGTTATGTGTCAGTTAAGTTGCGTGCCTTTGCTATGATTCCTCTCATTGTTTTTAAAGGCCTCTAGTGTCAAATTTGGCATTCGACAGCTATACCAGAGCCAATATTACTATTGGACACAAATAAACTACATATTAGGGGTCTACATTACCATAAGAATGATAATCAATTATTTTTACATGTTTTCAATCAAAGTGAGTTAAAAGCCCATCTTTGGAAACACCGTAAAATACCTCTTATAGCAAAAATTATATCGGCAGAAATGTCGCACGTTGCTTAAAGATCAATTTTGCTACGAAAAGGGGTGAAAATAACTTATCTGAACCTCGAATTGGCTGCAAAACCCATCTTCTTCCTCCCATAGACGTTTTTTCCCTTCTCTGGTGCGTTAGAAATGAAAAATGATGAAAAGTGTTAAAACAATTGCACCACCTCCTTATAAATAAGTGGACCCCACTAATTTTCATTTTTTTACTCTATCAGTTACACGCCTAAATGAATGCGGAACATACATGTATTATATATCAAAATGTATGTAAAGGCACACTCTGCATTCATTAATGACATAATTAACTATTTTTAACGTGTCAATTTTGAGTTACCCTACCTGTCAACTCTTTATACGGTAAAAATACGTTGTAGCTAACTATACACGTATATACATGCACACTCACTTAATATACATGCCTATCAACTTATACTCATGACTTCTACGTACGAAATACACGTATAATATGCCTCAACATACGTATAAGTCAACCAAATATATTGAATAAAACTACGGGGTGTTATAATCTCCCTAACTTTAGGAATTTCGTACTCGAAATTTAAAATAAGGAGAAATATACCTAGAGTGTGCCTTTACATACATTTTGATATATAATACATGCATGTTCCACGTTCATTTGGCTGTGTAACTAGTAGAGTAAAAAAAAAATGGGAATTAGTGGGGCCCACTTATTTATAAGGAGGTGGTTCGTTTTTAACATTTTGTTTTTTTTTTTTTTCTTTAACAATTTTCATCATTTTCCATTTCTAACGCATCAGAGAAGGGAAAAATCGTCCGTGGGAGGAAGAGATATGTTTTGCGGCCAATTCGAAGTTCCGGTAAGCCATTTTCACCCCTTTTCGTTGCAAAATTGATCTTTAAACAACATGCAATGTTTCTACCGATGTCATTTTTGCTATAGGAGGTGTTTTACGGTGTTTTCAAAGATGGGGTTTTAACCCACTTTATTGGAAACATGTAGAAATGATTGATTATCATTCCTATAGTAGTGTAGGCCCTGAATATGTAGTTTATTTGTGTCCAATAGTAATATTGGCTCCGGTATAGCTGCCAGAAGTAGGAGTGTCAGTAGATTGGTTCAAACCGCGGAACGGTTCGGTTTTTTTACCTTAATCAGTTCGGTTTCGGTTTGGACTTTTTAAAAATCGATCGGTTCGGTTTGGTTTGTGGATAAAGGTCCAAAAAACCGATCCTAAACCGAACCGAACCGAACCGATGTAAGAGTAAAATTGTAAAATTATATTAACCTTAATCCCATTTCTTCTATTCTTTTCTCTCCTATTCTTTATTTCTTCTCTTATGCTAAACTTGATTTGGAATTGATTTTGGGAAGGATGTTTGCAATTAAACTTTGATAGTTTTTGTTGTACTTAATCTTATTTAGGAGATGACATGTAAATTGATCATTTTTTAACTTTATGGTAAAGAATGATACTATTATTGCGTGTATGTTAGACCATGAATACTTTGATGTGGATTTTGAACTTTTAAATTATCATTTGATGTTATTATTATACTATGTAAAAAAATCATTTGATAAAAAATATATTTTACAGGTTAAAAAAAATGAAACCGATCAATCCAAACCGAACCAAACTGAATTGGTTCGGCTCGGATCGGTTCGGTTTAGGGGTTAGGATCTGTTCGGTTTCGGTTTGGCAAAATCCAAACCGATGCCCATCGGTTTGGTTTGCGGTTTGGGGTCTAAATCGATCCAAACTGAACTGATGACACTCGTAGCCAAAAGCCAAATTTGACATTGGAGGCCTTTGGAACCTTGTTAAATTCCAATTTGACACCATAGAACTGTAGAGGAATGAATTATGGGCATTTCAATATCAAGGTCATGATTTTTGAATATCAATTGGTATTGTTAGAAATAGATTGAATGAATTCGGTAAATATGGAACACACGGAAATTAGTGGAAACGCGACAAAGTTCATTTCAATTTTTCTGTTTCAGAAGAGATGTTTTCAATAGATATTGATAAACAATTTATGTTAGCCATTTATATCTAGTTTTGAAAGGGTAGGTAGGCCTTGGTGCAACGATTGACCAAGGACTAAAAATTAGCCGAATTTTTTCGGTTTTTTTACCATCGAAGCGAAAAGTGGGATGTAAAATAAAAAATGCAAAAATTCGCTAAATAATTCGATAAACTTCGACAACTTCGACGAAATTCGATAAACTTCGACAAAAGTTTAGTTTTTCAATAAAAAAATGCAAAAATTCGAGCAAAAATTCGACAAAATTCGATGAAATTAGACAGAGAAGTAAAAAAGATATTACTTCATCAATAAAAAACAAAAAAAAACACTAATAATTATGTATTATTTTCAACTTCATCAACCAACATAGCAATATAAATTTTAAAAAATAATTTAACAAGTTAACAAATTATGTAGTTTATGGGATATGCTTTACCAAAAAAAAAAAAAGAAACGAAGCAAAATAAATAAATAGTTAAAGTCGAAATAAGATAAAAACTTAAAAATAAATTAAAAGATTTCCTAAAGTCATCTTTTTTTAGTTAACTCTTATGAAACAAGATTAATAAACAACACATTCAAATAATAAACTAATAAATTAAGCATGACAGAATTCAAACTAGTAAAGTATATGGTTGAGAAGCAAGCCACCACAAAATTAAATATCAAAATAAAGAAAACAAATTAAGACCAAAAGCCGTCATTCAAATTCATCAACTCACTTAACAAGATTGATTTTGTTAGATCGCTTATTGATATTTTTATGTATTAAAAGTGTCTATTTATATTAGTTTTTAGCTTATACTACAATAAATTTAGATATTTAAGCATATATGCAAAAATTCTCTAAACTTCTCTAATTTAGCAAATTTTTACAAAAATTCTCCATGTCGAATTAAACTTCTCCGAATTAATTCTGATTTTTGAAGGTCGAAGTTTAGGGCGAAATCGAAGTTTCGTACCTTGCGATTGACGTTTGTCCATTGTGACTTGGAAGTCACAGGTTCGAATTTGGAAATAACCTCTTAATGTGCAAGTAATGCTGCGTATATTGTGCTTCCCCCAGACCCTGCATTGGTAAGAGCCTTATATACTGGTACACCCTTTTGTTTATATCTGGTTTTCCCTCGATTCTAGAAATGTGTTGAAGAAATAGAAATGTGATTTTATTTTAGCTTTTGTTTCTATCTTTCTAGGGAAGAAGATTGATTGAAGAAGTGTTTTTGCATCTAAAGGATGCCTAAAAAGTTCTATATATATGTTCATCAAGAACACCTTATTTATTTATATATATTTTTTTTCTTTAGGAAACATCTAGGTATACGTTATTTGCATAATATATTGCTAGTTGATGTAACTAAATTGGGATTAAAATAGAGTTTTGGAAATGAACTTTAAATCTACAGGACTTGATATTAGTAGGACTAAGATTGAGTATAATAAATATAATTTTAATGGAAGTAGAAAAATAGACGAAGATGAAAATTGAAAGCCATGAGATACCAACGAGTAAAAACTTTAGGTATTTTAGATCAATTAATCATTAGGGGGGAGAAATAGGAGAGGATGTGAATTATAGATTTAAAGCAGGACAGGTTAAGTGGAGAAGTGTTTCTGAACTAGTATACAATCAACGTGTCCCATTGAGGTTTAAAGGAATATTTTATAAGATTTGTTATTAGTTATTACGTCAGCTATGCTTTATGGATAGAATGTTGGGCATAAATAACAATATGTCAACAAATTAAGCATAATGGAATGCGAATGTTAAGATGGATATATGGTAATATATTGAGACATAAGATTAGAAATAGACATTTGAGAAATGGTATTGTAGACAAATTAAGAGAGAACCGATTAAGATGATTTAGACATGCATAACGATGACCATTGTATGTATCAATTAGGGAGAGTGACCTATTAACAATTCATGGTAATGATAGAGCCAGAAGAAAACTTAACATAACACATAAAGATAATTAAGAAAGATATAATTACTTGTAAATTATAATATAACTATCGACTTAGCCCTTGATAGAGCAGAGTAGAGGAAATGGATTCATGTACCAACCTCGCGTAGTTTGGAAAAGGCTTTGTTGATTTGAGGAACATTCAAACATGCCTGAAGATTTTCAGTGCACACACGACTTTCCAAAAGTGAAAATTGCATTTGGAAGCTCTTTTTTGTTATTTGGTCTATTTGGTTAAGTAGGAATAAAATATATTTTTGGAATGATTTGAAGATGATGAATAGAAGTTGAATGGACCTTATTATTGGACATAATGTAAATAGAATTGCATTTCTAGGGCCAAATTATTTGCAGTAGTTAGTAGGATTTGGTGATGAAGTAGGTCTCTATTATGTTGCTTGAATCAAAGCTTAGGCAATTTGTCCTACCTAGTGGAGGTAGTGCCTTAATTATTAAAATAATTATAACCTATGTTAGTCATATAGCTCACAGGTTCTATTAAATGATTTGAGTTTTAAACGACCTATAGGCTTCCAAGATAAGTTTTGTACTGAAGCCCTAAAAAATGATGATTGGAACTTAAAGTTTGTTCATAATTCAGAAAGTAATAATCAGTTTTCAAGCACTGGGACTTCTTCCTATATAAAAAAGAACCAAGGCAGATAGAAAGAAGAGAAAAAGATGGATGTGGTCTCCCATTCACACCCATCTAAAGTATTTTGCAAATTACTAAGCTTTTTTAAAGGTCGGAAATTTGCTCTGGGAGACCCTACTTCCAGTATAGCAATATCTAGGCAATTTAAGTAAAACATCTTAGTGATTACCTAGGTAATGCATTCACAATGATGCGTTACATACCGTGTTGTTCTGTTTGTTTTTGTTTCTTCTTCTTTGTTCTTTGTGAGATTGATTTTTTGTTTTGCATTTTCTAGAGGTCATGTTGACCTATTCCTCCGATCTCATTCTTTTTCTTCTTTCTATTGGTGATTTTACTGTAAGGTAATAGAGCTAATATCATGAAAAAAATCTTATTCATGTCAAAACATTAAGGTAAATAAGATAAAGATCTTTGTCTTGAAAATAATGATGTCGAATGTGCTCTCTGCTCAGGAATGGCTTGACAAGCATGCTGACTATGAAGCAGTAGTGGATGGTGCAAATGTTGGACTTTACCAGCAAAATTTTGAAGATGGTGGATTCAGCATTCCTCAGGTTGTACATCTTGAGATGGTTGATTTGTTTAGCTTGATTTAATTGGATTTGTTCTCTGTTTTAGAATTTGAACTTCTGCTACAAAAGCAACTCTTTCTTTTCTTATTAAGAAATTTCTGTGGATATTTCTGAAATTGCAATAGAGCAGCTGGATGCTGTTGTGAAAGAGTTTTGTGAGAGAAGCGAAGGGAAATGGCCACTGGTTATCCTACACAACAAACGATTTTGGTCACTTATGGATGATCCTTCCAATAGAGAGCATCTTGAGGAGTGGAAAGCTCAGGAGGCCTTATACACAACGCCTAATGGATCAAATGATGATTGGTATGGGACCATCCTTTGTTTTGAGGCTTTTCTGCCAAGTTCGTTTAATAATTTTTCTGTCCAATGTTGTGGAAATTGCTTTCTATGTACTGGGCTTTCCTTAATTATCCTCAATTTCTCCATTTTTACATTTAGTTTCTGTGTAACTTGAATGAAAACTCATCATTTTGCTGATGATATATTCTCTCACATAACTTTGTGACTTGGATTCTTGTACTTGTTTCAGGCTAGTGTTTTGATGTGCCCACTATAGTTTTGATATACTATGATTTTTATTTGCAACCTAGGTATTGGATATATGCTGCTGTCAAGCTTAAGTGTTTGCTTGTCACAAATGATGAAATGCGAGATCACATTTTCGAACTCTTGGGTAGCAGCTTTTTTCTTAAGTGGAAAGAGCGACATCAAGTATGTACTATTAGATTTTATGTTGCCATTCTTGGCCTGCCTTTCATTTCATTTAATTGGTGCATATCTTTTTTTTTTTAAATGTCGTAGTTGATCTGACAAAAAAGATATAATTACTTGTATTTTAAAAGTCAATTTAGCCCTTGAGGAAGTGGAGTGGAGGGAGCAGGTTTCTTGTGGTAGATCTCTTGTAGGGGGAAAAGGCTTTTAGTTGAGTTGTATATATATATATTTTGATAGGAAACCGGCTGGAATATCATTCATATCTTGGTATTTGTGCTCCCATATTTTTGCTTATTGTATTTTTGCCTTTTTGTGCAAGATGCTGAAATATTTTGGCTGCATTTGTTCTTTGTTTGGAAAGTAGGATATAATAGAAAAAGTGAAAATTCAAAAAATAACTTTTTGTTGTTATTTTAAAAACAGCCTTTTTATTAAGAAAAATATTAAACTATTGTTTTCGGTTCAACCAACCAAACAGCCTAATTTTTTTTTTTTTTTTCAAGTTTTTTGGATGCAGAAAATTGCTTCTGAATCACAAACCAAATGGAGCCTTAGGATCTCTTGTCCTTTGAGCTCTTCCATATTCCCTGTTTTTCTATTTCTCTATGAAATTAAGAGACTTTTCTTTGAAGACGTCCATATTGGACATGTTTGCAGTATGAACTTGAGAGTTTTTGTGTGTGTGTCGAGAAAAAGGTTGAAAATTGAACTTTTTTCCATACTAGGAATTGCTGCTACCACTCTAACGAATTCAGTTTCTCTATGGGCAGCATTGGCTTCCTTTTTTGTGTTTTCCATCTGAAATGCATTGAAGTGCAAGAATGCAACCGCACATACATTCTGATTCTTTTGTTGAGAAATTTTAAGATTGACCTCATGGCAAGGTTTAAATGTTGGTCATACACATCATGGTCCACGTAATTTGTCTTTGATTTTCCAATAAAAGTCTTTTCTTGTACATTATCATGATTCAGTCAGATCAACCCACCAGTTCAACCTGAACCAGCAAACCATTCAGTGATCAAGCTGCAAACTGTCATTGAGTTATAAAACTAATATTTCAACATATAGAAATTTGATACATAAAGTAAATCAATTTTTAAGAATTACTGGTGGGCCGGTTTTTTGATTTGTGGTTTAAAGGTTACTTTACACGGTTTGTTGTGTTGCACCAGTTGTTAAACTATGGTTTTATGTTTCTGTGAATTAGATATTCTATCGTCTGATACCAATTTGAACACATTCATTGTGGATGGGCTGCATTTCTCATGCTGTTAGTTTTCTCTTCTTTTCAAACATAAGCGTGGATGATGCATCTTTGTGGTGTTGACATACATTTTCTCAAAAGACTTCTGTTTCCACCTATTTTGCAGGTTCGGTTTTCATTCCATAAAGGCAAGTTAGCGCTACAGATGCCGCCCTCATATTCTGTGGTCATTCAGGTAAGAAGTCAATTGCAGTAGAATAAAACATATTTCCATTCTGGCATTCCTGCTGCTTTTTCTGATTTGAACAAAGCATGCGCTGTGCTATCTAATGAAGTATCATCCTTTGGATTATCTTGATAAAAGCTGTTCTGAAATTTGAAGGAATGAGGCATGCCATTGGACCTTAGAAATAATTCCAGTTAAAGCTCCTTGTTTCAAAACATTTTGTTGGAGAACTTAAAAATATGTTTTATTGGATATAGTTGGATGCTTTAGAACAATAGTAGCCAATAATTCAGATGAATATGCGATGTACTTTTTCTTTTATGGAGAAGAAATGCTTCTTGGAGATGTTGTAATGTACTTTGTTTTTTTCTTTTTCTTCTTCTTCTTCTTCTTCCCCCTTTTTTTTTTCTTAACGGAAATGAATACTGGCAAAAGAGACTCAACATGTTGATAGACAATTAGCGTCGCAGTTATGAGGATGTTAAGATGGAAGACTTACAAGACCTGGCAAAAAGTGAGTTTATTGGTGGGAGTAACTCAAACCAAGATAAAAGTGTTTCAGCATATGAATTTTCTATTTTAGGAGGCTTTTTGTCGTAGTCATCATTCTTCTTGCTTCTTTATGATGGTATCATTTATGAAATACAATACACACTCTTTTATGCTCAATCCCATTGAATTCATAATGTCTTGTTATTAAATAAATGAAATGGTTGATTGTGTTCTTTAAATCTAGTGGGTTGCACTGTTCATTGTCAATTATTTGAATGACTATTCTAGTACAAGGTGGTTATATGTTTCCTGTATCCATCTTATTGAGACTGATGCACTTGCAATATTATTTGATGAATTATGTGCGTTTTGTCTAAGGTGGTAGTATTGCTTTAGTTTTATATTTTGAAATAACTTATTCCAAACTGTGTTTCCAGGAATTAGAGAAAGGATCATGGCATGTACCGACCGAAGATGGGTGCAGCGATGACGCGTCCAGGACTTGGCTTTGTGTTACTAGATCAAGTCCTTGCCAACATTCTGATGAAGTTCCAATGAAGTTGATTTCTCCTGAAATTGATCGGTTCCAGCGCTCCAATCCATCTTCTCCCAAGCTCTCCGAAACAGAGACCCCAATGAAAGAGAATGGTTCTCATGCTACCTTAACTTCGTTTCAACTTTTCAATGACAAGCCTCCACCAGTGACTGGTAAAAGAAAAGATAGATCTCCATCTCTCTCTTAACTGCCATCTTTAACTTCTCTAATTCTTCTTGCAAAAATATCGTTGTCGTTCTAACTTTATCTATGGCTAGTTGGGTTATTTTCCTACTCTGGAAATCACCCGAGATTTTCGAGTCTATAGAAGGGTTGGTAGCAGGAGAAACGGAGAGGGAGATGTGACACTTCCAACAGAAGCTGACTAGAGGATTTCCCTGGTCTTGCTGTGAAGATGCTTATGAGCTGCCGCAGTTGCCATGCACTTTGTATCCTTGCTGTATGGAATCATATCATAATTTATAGTTCATGGCAACCAATTTGTTTTACCATCAAATTTTTATTATTAATATCTATCTTTTTGAAATTTGATACAAAAATTTGTGATAAAATTCATTATACTCAAGTATATCATCTTGAATTTCCAAATTTGATAATTGGAGTGATTTTCTATATCTCAATACTTGGAACTGTTATATATATCAAAGTAAAAAACCCAATCCATGACTTACAAATTGCCTTGAGGAATAAATAATAACGTACATATTCTTCAGCAATACTGATTGCCTTACAACGTAGAAGGCTAATAAGCAATAAAATCATTCAAACAATACATTCATGTAAATGTGTATCAAGACTGAGATGCTCCCATAGTCTCATCAGGGTTCATGATCATTAATTTTAGAAGACATATCTTACAACTCCAGGGAAATGAATTTTCATGAAATAGTCTTCCCAATCAATGCATTTTGAATCGAAGTAAAATGCTCTGCTCTCCATTTCATTTTGATTCATAGCCAGTCCCAGTTTTACTGAGTTCGTGTCATCGAAGCTGCATTAGGTGAAAAGCTTAAGATTTTTAAGGTGGGATTTGAAGTTTTGAACTCAAACCATGAATCTTTGTGTCTGGCAAGTTTAGAATGATTAGTAAAGAGAATGAAGTAGGAAAATGACTTACATTCCTTTGAAGAAGACATAGGGTTTGTAGAGCTCCATGAAACGTTGTACAAGGTTGATTCTTCGATTAAGATCATCACATGTAGAATGTAGATATTGAAACAGCACAACATTCATCAATTTCAAGCCCTTAAAATTAATGAAAGAAAAATGTTAATATCATTGTTTGTACCTAGGACAAGAACTAAAAACAATGATGATGATAACAACGTTAAAATGGTTGATGATTTTTAGATAATTAAGCCTAACTATTCTTTCAGCTACATATATTTATATTTGCAAGGTAAATAATGATATAAATATAATAGTAATTTAATTTTTCATTTTCTTATTAATCTAATCGAAAAAGTGATAGAATTAAATTAACCTTCAAGGGCAACATGAGACAAATGATAACGTAGGTGTAGAAGCTGGCCATTGTGCTGAAGAGAAAACCATTACAAACTTTGACTGGTTCGCCCTCCTTATTTATCCACGGGTTCTTTGTAAAATAATTGTAAAGATATTCTCTGAAGGTGCTCAATTTCATAGGATTTCTAAAGGAAGAACCTATTTGATATATGAACTTTGATGCTTGATTTGCACGAGCTACCATGGCTACTATCATAGCATTCACAACCATGTCTCCTGGAATCTGCAAAACCCGTATTAAATACTATTACTATCTCAACTTATCTCAACTTTTAACTTTATAACAAGAGTAATGCTTAACTAACATACTTTACAAATACATTTTGTTGACATTGCTCTTAAGTGTTGTTAGATAGTCTCAAATTACGTGTTGATGTGTGATTCGAGACGATCCAACACCTCTTAATAGAAATGTCAACAAAGTTTGTTGCTAAAACATTTTCCTTATATAACAACTTATACACATAAGAAGTAATAACATATGCAATAAGTAACAGCATGTACACATCACTACATAAAATATATATATATATATATATAGGTGTGTGTATGTATATGTTTAAGTCAACTGAAAACGTAATTTACCACATCCAGTATTGAGTCAGGATTTCCAAGAAAGAATGTCAACTTTCCTTTTCCATACACACCAGTTATGCTGTCGATGGTTCTGCTTTCAACAATAGTGGAAAAAATATATAAATTAATTCATAAAATGCCATTAATATTACATTATAAATGAAGAGAATGGGGTGGGGAGGGATACGGTTATACATCGCGCCATGTGGCAAAATACATACACAAACACACATATATATCTACTGTATTTACTCTTTTGGTGGAATAAAAAGATAAAATTATCTCGTACAATTAAAAATATAAATGAAGATTGATAAGAGTGAAAAGTTAAAAGTTATAACGATAGAATAAAAATAATCAATTTAAAAAAGTTCAAATTGTAAAAGATGGTATGCTAAAGTGGAATAAGTTGAAAAATATTATACTCATTTTACCATTAAATGGAAATTTTTCAATAAAAAGATAAAAGAAGCTTTTTGAAAGATAATTTTAAAATTTTAGCAAAAATGACGTCAACATGAAAAATTTAAAGTTTTCCTTTACACATATTATAAATTTAACTTAATATCAAGGGACCCAATTAAAATTATCCGGAAACTAAAGAGCCCGTCATGTATTTAGACAATGACTCTGTTTAAAAAAGCTTTTTTTAAGTGCGTTTAGAAGAAAAATACTTTTAAAGGTATTAGATAACACCTACTTCTAGCTAAACTATAGAAGAATTTGGGAGGCTTTTTCTAAAAGCACTTGTAGTAGAAGTATTTCTAAAAAAAACACTTTTGAAAAACAGAGCCAATATTGTATTACAAAGAAAAAAAAAAGTATATATATATATATATATATATATATATATACCTGAAACCTTGAATCCAACCAGGAAATGGTTCCCTGTAAGTGCTGGTGATGATGGTAGGGCGTATAATGACAACCGGCAGCTTCTCTCTATATTTCCCTATCAGCATCTCCCCCATGGCCTTCGTAAACACGTAGGTGTTTGGCCACCCGTATAATGTTGCCCTGATTAACAATATCCCCATCCACCACATCATTAAGATTATAATTAATTAAGCTTACACAAAAATACTTTTTAATATATAATTTAGTCTCTGCAGAGAAGATCAATTTAAAGTAGGTTAGCGTGATGATCAAGAACCCATATCTCAGAAAATAAGAATTCTAAGTTTGAATCTCATCCAAAATGAACTTTTTTTTTTCTTTTTTTAATCCTTTCTTTATAGTGCGTGGAGGTTCTCAATAGCCTAAAATTTAATAATACCTACTTTTTACAAAATATTTATAATAAATAATTATTAAAGGTTTACATATTCTAATATATGCATTATTTTTTCCTTTTTTTTTTTTTTAAAGATTAAGGTTGGGTTGGAGTTAGACTTATTTTTGTCAATTTTACAATGAACATAAGAAAATATATGCCAATTTTCTTTTAACTCTTTAATCTCTACTCCAATAATATATCATAGCTTTAAACAATGAGATAATATTGATATTTGCTTAATTTTTAATAGTACATTGTAATGTATATACATGTGTGGATTCTTGGTTCAATTTAAATGTATTAATTAAAGATCACTCTTTGCAAAAATATTTTGATATTTAATTATTTATAAATTCTTTTTAAGAACTTCAAAATAAAATTGCTATATGAATATAAATGGTATAATATGTTTTTTTTTATATTTTCTATTTTTAGATTTAGAATAGTATTTACTCACAAATATAGCAACTAAAAAGGGAGATCGATGACATGCATGTGTTTATTATTATTTGTTTGAGAAATGCCCCTATATTTGAAAAATACTTTTTATACCCAAATATATTAGATGCTTTGAATTGACATGACATGCATGTAGTACAGTAGTAGTTATTACCCAAACTATATATTTATCAAATAACATTCACTAGCATGTTACAAGTCTAAATTTGCAGTTTATAATTTGCTTGTGGATTTCTTTCAACAGAATCTTGTAATTTGAAAGCCAAACCTTTTCATGCCCAGTTCTTCCATTGCAGCTGCTTCTGCTTCTTTTGTTGCTTCCAGTGCCCGGAGCTCATTCAATTTTTGACTCATCAGCCTCAACTCTTCTTCTATATCTAAACCCAAAGTTCCATTTAGAGCTTCACCCATCTCGAATGGTTTCTCAGATATAATTCCTGACTTCTCTCCACATACATAAGCTGAAACATATACCATAGATCAAATACAAATTAATATACATAAAAAATCTATATATATATAGGATATAACAAGAAAGTAATAATTACCAGTTGAAACATGGAGAAACATCTCTAGTTTCAAACACTTCTTTGCAAAGTCCAAAACATGCTTAGCTCCAAAAGTATTGATGCCCAATGCAATATCATATCTGCAATTAAAAACAGAACATATATATGCACATTACATATATAAACAGAAGATCAAATATTAATTCATTTGGATTATATATAATTGCTTGAATATTGCCTCTCATCAAAGTTAGTGGTTGCAGCTAAATTGACAATAATGTCGACTTCTTTAAACATTTGCTCCTTTATATCAGAGTCCTTTATTCCCAAGTTCTCCAAAGAGATGTCTCCCGCAACTGTGGTCAACTTGTTTGAAATGAACGAGTTAAAACTGCTACTTGTACCATATTTCTCCCTTAGGACCTTGAACACATCCTCCTTTAGCACCTAAAAATATAATAATTAAGCAAGTTATATCTATTATATATCATCAGAAGGAAAAAAAAAAAAAACTGCATTAATCTTTCTGTTGAAGTAAATGCACGAATTATTGCTTAATTACCTCAGTGTGTAAACGCTGCATGGCCAACTTGGTATCAGCAGCTCTGATAAGGAGAAACAGCTTCTTCACATTAGGTTGAGTTCTAAGCACTTTCTCCACAAAGACTGCATTCAAAAAGCTTAGTTAATTAATTATTACCTAAAATGCTATAGAATAGAAAAGAGAATCGAAGAAGAATTATGGGTGATGAGCAGTAGAGTTATACTCTTTGCCAGAAACCCAGTAGATCCAGTAACAAGGATGCTCTTGTGCTCAAGGAATTCTGCAATTCCATTCAACTCCATAGCTATAATAAAGAAAAATGAAAGAACTAGCTAGAAGATAGAGCAGTGGTACTAACAGATCAATATTGATCAATCTATGCATGCATTTATATATATACACATAATTTAAAGAGAGGTGAATACTAGAGTGTATAGTGGGCCCTTAATTAAGATTGATCAATCTGTGCATTTATATATATCCAACACCAAGAACCTGCAATTTATTCACATGTAGTAGTACCTAATATTTCAGCTATATTTATGAATTTGGCTTCTTGCTTCAAACGGGAAAGGAAGATCATCAGAAATATTTTATTATATTCTATTTAAGAATTTCTTGTACTACTTGCTCACACGTTAATATAGTAAATAAGAAATTAGGTTATAATTAGGTAAGTAGTTGTTTTATATAGTAACAATAATAGTACAGTTGACCCAAATCCTTACCGGCAAGTATATATTCAAATTATATACGATGAAGCAAATTAATGAATATCTACATTGGTTTAATTGATCAGACATATATAAAAATATATATGTTAATTAATATTTTTAGAAAATATCTAAAAAAAACAATTTTCATAAAAATTTTTGTTTTTAATTCTAACCAATATTATTGCAAATAATTTTTCTTTGTTTCTATTACTACTATTACCAACAAAATTTAATATTTGATTCTATAAATTGAAAAGATATATAAACTACAAGGATGTTTTAATTATATATCATTTTAAATGATAACAAATTAATGGTTCATGGAATATTTTTTGAAAGCTAATAGTAATAACCTATCTGAAGTACAATTATTTATAAAAAAAAGTATAACCACAAAGTAGATTAATGTTGGCTTGCCAAGTAGCAAGTGTGACGAATTAACAGACATCCAGGGGCAGGTCCTTACTATCTGGGACCTGAGGTGAAGTATATAAAATGAGACTAAATTATTTATACATTAATAACAAATATTTTTTTAAATATTGCGAATATATTACAACTACATATTTTTATAAATAAGCAAATAGTTTTATATACAACATATTACAACCATATCCAAAATATCAAAGTAATCCATCACAAAAAAACAAAATCAAATACATTTGCAAAGGTTCCAAAAAAATAAAACATTACAACAAATAAAAAAATACCCAAAATGCATTTTCAAAGTTTTTACCAAAAAACTTATTAGGGCTCCTTTTTGAGATAGACTCAATTGTTATAATATATTTTTTTTCTTCCTTTTTTTTCATTTTTTTCAGATCCAAAATCATACTTTTAAGGAACATATTTGTATAATTATTACAATCGACACAAAAAACACAAGCACAGATTCAGTGCAACCTAAAACTACTAAATTAACACTATAAAGATACAAAATCAATACAATAAAGCTATAAAATTAACACAAACAAAAAATTATCCCAAATTTCACACAAATATTTAATATAACCTAAAACCACAAAATCAACACTATAAAAGTTAGAAAATAAACACAATAAAACTACAAAATCAATATAAATAGAAAATTATCACAAATCTCATACAAATATCAAAGAGTAACAAGTTCAGAAAAATGTCTAATGTTTGTTAATTACTTTGACAACTTCAACCTTGTTGATAAAATTGTTGTACCTAATCCAAATACAAAATCATATAAAATTAAGTTCTATGTTTGAATTGTAAAAGAAAAAAAACATGGGCGGGACGTCGCTATTGCACTTTGAAACAACTTGAACAATGCTAGAAGTGGAAGAAAAGAGCCAAAGAAGAAGAAAGAAAGAAAGAAAGAAAGAAAGAAAGAAAGAAGTAGTGGGAGCCGGGCACCGAAATGTCGACAGAGAGTCGCCACCGTCTCACTAATTCGCTCAGTGGAAAAAAATGAGTAAAAAAAACAAAATTAATATATATATATATATAGGCTTGGGGGCCCACAAATTTGGGGCGACAGGCACAAAATGCGATTAGGGATGATGAACACTGAGTAATTTTTTTTTAATAGACAAAAAATTGTAAAAATTTTTGATTAAAAAATAGTTAAAAATGAGTAAAAAACAGAAAAAAAGAATTAAAAAATTATATATATATATATGCTTTGGGCCCCACAAATATGGGGCCCGGGGCAGTCGCCCCTTGGGCCCATGCCCAGGGCCGACCTCAACCCTGCAGACATCTGAACCCTTAATTAATCTCTTCAGAAATGCACTCAACTAAATAGTTTTAGCATCAATGGAACATCACTCATATACTAATTGATCCCGGTAAGAAATTAGAATTTTCTTGTTTTAAAAAATGTGGAACTTCATCCCAAACCTCACTAAAAAAACTCACACATGCACTAGCGTTTCTTTAATTAATTTTTCCATAATTACTTGTATCGTTTCAAATAGTCATGAGTTCAAATTAATAAAGAGCTCTCAAATTTAGAGTAAGATACATCATTGGAGAGCTTTGTACATGGAGTACATCATAGTTAAATATTGTTTTTTTGTCACAAAATTATAATAGTTAAACATCACGAATCATTTTAAAGAACATACAAAAATAGGGCATGGATGACTCTACTAGGGCCATACCGGCAACATATGCAAAACATACAAAAATAGGGCATGGATGACTCTACTAGGGCCATACCGGCAACATATGCATATAAGCCCCGCCCCGCATGAAAGAGGGCAAAGATCCTATCAACACTAGTGGCATATTTAAATGTTGTCGCGTGACACTCATGCTTTAGTTGTTCCATAATTATATTTATTATAAATTAATATGAAAATCAAAGCTATTGCACGTCGTTATAATTTTAAAAAAGCCATTTATGTAGTACTCCATTTCTCTTTTTTTTTCATGAAGAAATAATGTTAGTTGTTAATTATATAACTAACTTCATTACCAGATCATATTTTAAGGAATGAATTAGGCCGGTTCCTAACCCATTAATCCCCCTCACTCCTTAAGGTAAGACAGTGATAAAAGTTGAACCTGAGACCTTTCGGTTTTAAAGCCACATCTTTACTAATTGCACCAACTCCTTGTTGACGCAATACGTCATTTCTCAAGCACATGAAATTAACTAAATGTAAAGTACTCATAATAATGAAGTATTTGGACAAAAAAAAAGATAATGAAAAATACCAACAACCCTTTGAATATGTGCCCGTATCAAGAGAAGATAAAAAATTTTCTTAAAACGCACGTTATGATTTTCTTTCGATGATGATTTATTTGAGAAATTTAAGGATGCGAAATTAGTAACCTTGATGTTAAATTTCATCTGTATTGATGAGTGATGGATGGGAGATATAAATGCGTCAATATTAATGTTTACTTTTTATTGATAAAGCCGCCCGTGACGGGCCGTGATCAGTAAGGTATCGTGTATATATTCTTGTTCATGCATGTGGAAGGGGGGGGAGTTGACAGTTGAGGTGGTAGGTCACTGCTCAGCCGTCCATGACCGGCCGTGATCAGTAAGGTATCGTGTATATACCTAAAATCTTTCTCAGTTTTTTAAATTAATTAATATTCGTGCCCAACGCATCACTCGCAATGACAAATAATATTTGAGGAAGACTTGTCCTTATAAAGTCAATAATTGACTGAAAGATTTTATCCTATCCGTTCGATCAACATCGAGAGCCGCGAACATTTTAGTGTTTCTCACAGATATAGAACATGCATTTTTTGACATTTTCTCTTCACGCCTGAAAAGACAACCAACCTCGGCCTAATTGAGGGGCTTTTTCTCATCAACTTGTGGAAACAGTAATGAGGCCTGTATCAATGTTCGTATATCACATGGAGGTCACGTTTTGGCCATTCGCTGTATATACTCTCTTATGAACTACACACTTTTTCTAGGTCAAGTAAAACCTAATTCTCTTCTTCATTAATTGTTCTATTTGACCTTCTGTGGGTGGTTCTACAACCTAATGGTTGAAGCAATTTTATAGTAGGAAAATGCCACAAAAATGCCACTCATGCCATAGTTCAATGGTGGTTGTAAGACCGTCTTGTGAGGCGGGTCTGAATCTTGATTAATACTGATATTATTTTCAACTTAATTATTTATAGGTTCAGGTGTAAAGTTCTACTCAAAAAAATTTTGATACTAATAATAGTGAGATCCTAACTTATATTTGATGTCATGAACTTGTCCGTGTATGTAAGAATATTATTTCGGTTTATATATATTCAACACCTCTCCATACTATTGGTGGAAGTATCAAACACTCTCTTGGCTTTGTCTTCCTTATGTGTATAGGCTGCCTGGTCTCACCTAAGTTTATGAGCCTTAAAATTAGTTGCATTTGGCCTTAGGTATTTTATACATGCTTTTTATTGATCTTGATAGTCCCATCTCGGGATTTTCCATATATGCTGCAAGTCCCACTTAGCTTTTCGTACTAGTGGACCTTAGGGTTGGTCGCAAAGAAACTCGCGAAAGGGCTGCACGTGGTCTGGTGGATATTAGGGGTGGCAATTCGTGTTGCCGTGTAGTAATCGATCGTGTCATAATCGTGTATAATGAAGTATATTAAAAACTCAAACACGACACGTTTAAATAACGTGTCATTATATGTAAATCCAAACCCGACACGCTTAATAAACGGGTTAAACAGGTTAACCTGTTTATAACCCTTAAAACTTAAATAAGTTCATTCTAACCTATTTATCATTTATAAATTTTAAATTAACATATAAATAAAAAATTCAAAGTCATAATTATACAACTATATAGTAAAGACCAAATAAAATATTATAAAGTTAGTGTCTCAACACATGCTAGAAAATATTAAAAAGTCTTCACACATAACATAAATCTCAATACAAAATATAATCGTGTTAAATGAGTCAATTTCGGGTTTAGCAGGTCGACCTGCTTTTAACCTAAAATTTAATCGTGTCTAATCGGATTTAAGCTATTTTGATCTGCACCTGTTTATGCAAAACCCAAACCCATTTATTTTGTTTTGGTTTCCAGTCGTGTTATTGTGTCATGACCTATATTGCCACCCTTAGTGGATATACGTAAGTGACGAAGTTGCTTTGGCTCTTGAACCATGTATGCCAATTGTTGGAGCCCCAACAATATTTGTGGATGCCAATTGTTGGGTGTTCCAGAATAGAGAGAGGTGTTCTATGGAGCTCTGGAATGAAATTATACTATCTGTTGCGTCTTAGGAAGCATCATCCAAGCTTTCAAATGGATTTTCAGTCAGTGATCAGTGGTATGGGTAATGGTTGTCATGTATGCTCTTAGTGTCTTATGTATGCCAAGTCTATTAAAACCTTTTGAGTTGTTGTGAATTCACATGTGTTATGCTGTACTGTTTTTCTTTACTTAATACAATATATTTATTTCTTCTAAAAAAAAAAATTGTGGTTTTGCATTCTCTATAGATGTGTTTGGTAGAGCTTTTTGAAAAAGCATTGTTTTAAGAAAAGTGTTTTCTTAAAAAGTGCTTCTTGAAAAGCAGTTTTGGAAAAGCTCTCCCGAGGCCTATATGTGCTTCTAAATAATTGATCATGACATGTTCCACCTTGCTACTGATGATGTGCTCAAAGATGTACTTCTTCGTAATTGATAATGCTCATTTTGAATTAAATTATTATCTTCTAATAGAACATTATCATATTTTAAGGCTCATGATTTAATAATTAAGTATAAAATATGTTTGGCTTCTTTATTACATAAATTAATATATTTTCAAAGCAGCAAATATATTAATTTTCAAATTACATACACAATAAAAGTTCATTATAGTTTTATTTTTCATTACGCGATATTTGTGTTAATTGTAGAAAAAGTAGATGTAATGAGAAGTTGATAATATTGGAACATATGATAATGTTCTCTTTTCTCTTCTCTCATTATCATCTTTGGGAAAAGTTTCTCTTACACATGATAATTCCCCTTCATTTACATTGGCTACCCTTCCCCATGCTCCTTAGTATGTATAGCTATTTCTCACCCTTAATTTGAATTTTTTACCATCTCATACAAGAAGGGTAAGTAGAGCATGAGCCATTTGAACCATTCATCCGCATCACCCTTAGACCATTTCCCATTGGTTCATCTTATCCTTTGATCATCTATTTAAACCCCTCAAATCCACACTAGAGATGTTTTTTTTTATTTTTATTTTTCTTCTTGATCACTTAGGAACTTTCTCTACTTCTCCCTTTTTTATTTTTCACTTTTTTTTTTCTTCTTTTATGGCCTTCAAATCCATAGAAGGCTAAGTTTTTTTTTTAGGACTAAGAAGAAGCCCTCCTACTATCTTCTTGGGAATTCTTAGGTAATACTTATATTTTGATTTAATTGACATATGTGTTCTCTCGTGCTTTTGTTAGATATTATATTAAGCTTCATGCATTATATTATGTATTTCGTATAGTTGATTTTAAAATCTAATGAAAAATTAAGGTATTTCATTTTCATCTTGTAGTTTGACTTTTTATAGTTTTCTTTGATGTGTCATATCATGTATTTCACATGCTTAGAATTCACATACATTAGAACACTAGTTGCATTTTGTATTTTCATGATAAATATCTCTTGTGGGAGAACACTACTTTTTAATATATTTGGATTTAAAGATTTATCTTTATGGGTGAGAAAACTCTTTAGTTATTTTCATCCATAATTATTTTACTCAAGAAGGACTAAGAGAGAGAAAGATTGGGCCTACTCTAATGCCCTTACTTTCCATATCATTATTGTTCCTTATATTATCATTCATCATTAACAAAGTCTTCTCAATATTTCATATTTTTCTTATTTTTCATTTTATCATTTGTAGAAAACTATAATTTAGGCACTCATCCAATCTTTTAAGTTCGACCTTGGGCCTCTCCCAAGTTTATTACTTGTTGTATTTACTACATCATTTACCTTAGTTTACACTTATAATTTATTGCATTATCTATTTTATGTCTAGGGTATATTTATGTTGTATTTTATTGGTTTATAATTCAAAGAATGCATTCTTGCATCTCTTTCTTCACTTAAAAATGTGCACATAAAACAAACAACAGTAATGCACATCACACATATACAATGGTACTTAAAAATGTGGTTGATATAAAATATTTTTCGTTTTAAAAACTTAATATCAATATCTATGAACATCAAACTTGCATTTTCCATAATTTAAGATTATATTTGTCCTACTTCTCTTTAATGTATTGAATCATACCGGATAAACGTTGTGAGAATCAAGGGAAAATGGGGTCCTCCTTGTGGGTGCAAGACGTTGATGCGGTTGCCCTTGTCTTTCCGGTTTGTCAATACAAATCAACATACCAAAAATGTTATGTTGGTATGGCTAAACCCTAGCTTGCCGACGTCAAATAGATCAGTTCATCTTATCCAATGCAAAAATGTTAAAATCAAAAACCCCCCCACCCCAATTTTTATTTTTTTGTTTGAAAAAAAAAAAATCAAAACAATAGCCAAACAATATCCACTACAGCAATAATAAGTTTTAGCCACAAAATTTATTTTGTTGCTAAATGCTAATTTTAGCAATAAAAAAAATGATTTTGTCGTTATATATATGAAAATTATATTAAAAAATAATGATAAAATTTAAAGTTAAAGTTATAACGACAGAATAAAAAGAATCAAATCATAAAAGATCAAATTTTAAAAGATGTTATACAAAAGGATTGGCATGTGTTGAAAAGTATTCTACTCTTTTTACGATGGATCAAATGTACATTCTTCATCTATCATGATTTATGTTCTTATATATAAGCCAGCATTTATTTGATCAGACATATATAAAAATATATATGTTAATTAATATTTTTGGAAAATAAATATAAAATCAATTTTCATAAAAAGTTTTGCTTATAATTCTAACCAATATTATTGCAAATAATTTTTCTTTGTTTCTATTACTTCTATTACCAACAAAATTTAATATTTGATTCTATAAATTGAAACGATCGATATATAAACTACAAGTATGTTTTAATTATATATATCATTTTAAATGATAACAAATATGAATGGTTCACGGAATATTTTTTGAAAGCTAATAGTAATAAGCTATCTGAAATACAATTATATATATAAAAAAGTAGAATTTCTTTCTTTCATTTTCTTCATAAAAATAGAATGCTGACCCGCTTAGGGGTGACAATTCGAGCCATTTGGTCCGGCCCGGTCCCGTCGGGCTTAGAAATAACTGGGCTGGATAGGGCCTTAGAAAATTTTAGACCGGGCCAATATTAAAAAACTTTGACCCAAACCCAACTCAAAAAATATATGGACCGGGCCTTTGGACCTAGCTTTTGGACTACTAATATAACCAAATTTATATTTTAAGGTTAGATAAGTTACAATAAAATATAAATTTTAATTAAATAATTAAATAAAACATGCAAATTTAAAATATTATTTATTTTATTTATCTTAAATATGTGTTAATTTATTATAAATGAATTAGTTTATGTATGTAGTTGGATAATATCTTTCTTTCTTTCATAATTTTAGCTCAACCCTTAGTATAATTTAGTTAAATTTATTATATATTTATATGTAGCTCTACTACATATTTTTAGAGAGTATACTTAATAAAGTATATTCGGTAAAATATACATATATAAGTTTGTGCGTGTGTATATGTGTGCATAATATATTCTCTAATTATATAATACTCTTAAATCTTAATAATGTTCTGTTTTTACCATTTTATACTATAATTATATACTACATATACTCTTATTAAGAAATAGACTAGGTATGTAAATTATTTATTTTATTAAGAAATAGACTAGGTATATAGATATTCGTATTATATACTTAATTGAACATACTCTTAATAATGTATATATAATACAAATATAAACCCTTAATTAAATAACACTATTGACTTAATTAAATATATATTATACACGCTTTATACATTCTTAATTGTAATAATACACTTGATTATATTTTTTGTCATTATATATATATTATAGTATTTTTTGACACAATGTCTTATGTATGTGGTACGCATTGTATTTATATACTATATAGACTTTAATTTTATAAAATAATTTTAATACGTGCACATATATATATATATATATATATATATATATATATATATATATGTGTGTGTGTGTGTGTGTGTAACTTTGTTTTAAAAGTATATTATAATTTACATATACATACATGTATATATATATATATATATATATATATATATATATATATATATATATATATGTATGTATAAGTAGGCCCAATCTTCGGGCCTTTAGATCAGGTTAGTGGGTCGGGCCTGGCCGACCCATATAATAGTCGGACAAGGTTTGGACCTGACCATTTATAACGGATTGGGTTAGACCCATGGGCCTCGGGCCAAATTGTCACCCTTGGGCCTGTTAGTGGCAATTGTATTAGCAATTAAAGTGTGACGCATTAAGAGACATGTGAACCCCTTAATTAATCTCTCCATAAATGCAACTAACTAGTTTTAGCATTTATGTTTTAGTTTTAGCGAAGAAAAGTTATATATATATATATATGTTTTAGTTTTAGGGAAGAAAAGTTATATATATATATATATATTAGGGGTGGCAAAATGCCGAATCCATTTGTCTGCTTTCGCCCAACCTGTTTTAAGCACAAGTATGAACAAAAGTCTTTCAATAACGGGAACGGATATGGACAAAAAATATGTGTTTATTTTAAAAATCGAGCCAAGTCCGGACATATGCTTAAAAAACTGGATACCCGGTTCCTACTTAATATAAAAGATAAAATTTATATATATTTTAATTTTCCTACGGCCTAACTAATTAATTTTTTTTAGTTATATTTCTTTTTGAATCTTTTATCTTTTTGTTATTTTATTATTTTTCTTCTTCCTTCTTCGGCATGAGATCTCTATTTTTCTCTCGTTAAAAAAAAACACACTTTACCACCATATGTTTTTAAAAAGAATACGGATATAGACAAAATTGAGCTACCTAATTTTTAAAAATATATGGGTATGGATGAACATATATTGTCCATTTTTGAACTGGTTGGGCTGGGTACGGACATGTTATGTGAATGTTAGTATAAGTCGTTGTCCATACCCTTACCCCTCCGTACCCGATTTTTTGCCACCCCTATATATATTAAAGAAAATATTAAAGTGACATCTAAAGTATAATCATTATTGAGCACCATTGAATTGATCAAATTATGTACCAACACATAATTCACGACAATCTAATGGTGTACACTTTAGATGTATATTTTGGATGTTAATGTACTTAGCATCACTCATATATTAATTGGTATAGCTCTCTCATATATTAATTGGTCTCAGTAAGAAATCAGAATTTTCTCATTTTAAAAAATGTGGAGCTACATTTCAAACCTCACCAAAACAAGCTCACACTTTTTTAATTATTTTTTTGATAATTACTTGTATTGTTTCAAATAGGCCTGATGCAATTAAGGTTGCTCTAATAATGATTGTTCAGGAGTTCATATTAATAAACAACCTCTCAAATTTAGAGTTAGATACATCATTCGAGAGCGTACATGGAATACATCATAATATTTAAATATTATTTTTTGTCACAAAATTGTAATAATTCTCTAATTCTAGAATACATTTTATCAACATGAAGAATCATTTTAAAGAATATACAAACATAAAGAATGGAGGGCTCTACTAGGACCATAGAGACTGGGTATAAATATAAGCCCTATATGAACGAGGCAGAGACATAAAGATAAGATGACAAAGCTCTCGTAACTATGGGCACATAAGGCCCGACAATACGAGCCGTGGACCCAAAATAAGACAATTGAGAACTTGCCCATTTATTTTGTTGACAAGGGGACTTAGACCCTCTCTACATGTGTGAAAGAGGCAGGGAGCCAACCAGTTGAGGCAACACTAGTTGGCATATAATTAATAAAAGCCATTATGCAAGAGTAATATATGTACGCTGTGAGTCAATACTATTTTTTAATACTGATACATAATCTCTCTTGAATATTTTGAGGATGTGCGTGTATTTGAAGATATTGTATAATACACATATATTTTTAAAATATTTAAAAGTACTAGGTGCTAAGTCAGAAAATGATATTCACACCTAGCTTATATAAGACATTTTTCTTTATGCAATATGTCATTTCTCAGCTACATAAAATTAACGAAGCGCAACCTATTCATAATAATGAATTAATTGGACAAAAAAAAATCAAATTAATATTCATTTATCAACTACCATTTTAATTTGTACCCGTATCAAGAAAAAATAAAATATTCTTAAAACGCACGTTATTATTTTCATGGGAAATTAATAACGTTGATTTTAAAATTTCATCTGTATAATTATTACTGATGAGTGACGAATGAGAGATGCATTATTAATATTAATGTATTTACTATTTTTGGATAAAGCCGTGACCACGGGCAAGGTATCGTGTATATATATATATATATATATATTCTTGTTCATGCATTGGAAGGGTGGGGAGTTGAGGTGGTAGGTCACCCCTCAGCCCTAGAAGGTGACTTACCTAAACCTTTTTCAGTTTTGAAACGATAGCATCAGATTTTTCGGCACTAATTGACCGAAAGCTTTTATCTTATCTCTTAGATCAACATGGAGCCGCATTCAAGTCATGTGAACATTTTTGTTTTGAAAAATACTTTTATAATTTAAAAATTATATTTAAAATAATACTCATATTGATGTAATATATAATAAGTGAAAGATATATTTTTTTTTTATAATATGGTCATGTAGTGTATTGTCATATGAGTTTAGTATGTATTTTTGTTGACTTTTTCTCTTCTCACCTAAAAATATCAAAACCGCGCGGCCTTGGTGTAATTGAGGAGCTTTTCCTCTTCATCATCATGTGGGATCAGTAATAAGGCCTGTATCAATGTTCATATATCACATGGAGTTGCCGCGTTTTCGTCATTCACTATTTATACTCTCTTATGAACTACAGTATTTCTCTTGGTCAAGTTAAACCTAATTCTCGTCTTCATTAATTGTTCCATTTGACCTTCTGTGGGTGGCTCTACAGCTTTATGGTTGAAGCCATTTTGTAATAGGAAAATGCTACAAAAATGTCACTTGTGTCACATTTCAATGGTGGTTATAAGACAGTCTTGTAAGGCGGATTAGGATCTCGATTAATACTGGTATTTTCAACTTAACTATTTCTAGGCTTAGGTGTGTCTATCTTTATTGTACCAAAAGCATTTTCCATCTTTATGATATATATTATATATAAACCTTTAGTTAAAGCAAAATGCTTTAAAAATATATACTTTATTGAAATTGTTCTTGAAAGTTATTGAATTATTTCGAGTTATGCAAATCGAAGATGGGTGCAGCGACAGGCATCCAGGACTTGGCTTTGCATTATTAGATAGATATTATAACATAGAAGGCCAATGGTGCTTGTCTTTGCTGTTGGAGCCGTTGGTCGATTCATCATGTATGGAGAGAAGCTAATGGTGCTGTGGACTGGTGCGCTGCTCGTATTCTGGATGGGGAAGATGACATTTATTCTTCTGATTGTGTGCCTTTGGAGCTAAGTGTTCTTTTTGATTATGATGCTAATGGGGTGTTGTATGTGAGAGTGTAAGGGGGCTGTCTTGTGCTTTGTGCCTTGTTTGTTCCTCTGTTTTATTTGTTTAGTTGTTTGCTTAGCTGTTTGTTTTATTGGGTTTTTGGTCTTGTATGTGGGTTCTAATTGTTCTCTTGCTAAGTTGTTCAATAAAGTTTCCTTTTACCTCTTCAAAAAAAAAAAAACATAGAAGCTAATGAGCAACAAAATCACTCAAACTATTACGTTATGTAAATGTGTATCAAGGCTTACATGCTCCCACTGTCTCATCACAATTCATGATTGTTGAACAACAATGAAGAATCAAGAAAATGAAAAACAGAGAATATCAGATCATGTTTCAGAAACACACAAGAGTAGCTCTTTCTCATTACCTTAAAACAGAGAGATTACACTAGTATTTATAGACTTTACAGTCTGAAGCTTCTCACCAAGGTTTGTACATATCACACACCTTAATTACTGTCCAGTAACTACACCAGTCTTAACAAACTAGAGAGGAGCCAAAACAGTTAAACATAAACAAAAATTCCCGCCAAAACTACATATTTCTCATTCTCCATGGCCTCTTGAACGGCCTTCCCCTCGGTAGTTGGTGTGTGATCGGGGTGCACCAGAATGCTGATAAGAGTTCTTCTGAGAGGTGGACCGAGGAGAGTTTGATGCTGAGGACTTGCCATGAGTAGCACCTGATTTGTTGAAGACAACATTGGCAGATGGTGTATTACTGACATTGAGATTACTCATGGTCGTAATATTGTTGAGTTGTTGCAGCTTTGAGTCGAAACTGAGTAAATAGGCTTGCATTTCAGGCTAGGACAGATCAGTTTTCCTCTTGGAGAAGAATGGTAATGGGAAGAAATTCAACATCCAAACCAGCAAGTGTACAAGAGAGAAAGGGCACCCGGCTGCAGCCAAACTATCGGCAAATTCCTCCGTGGTATTCAAATATTGTACCATTGTTTGGGTGCCTTTCCTTGTAGTTTGTATGCCAGTACGACAGATCTGAATGCGAGCTCTATTGTGAGCTCCACAAAGGTCTTCAATGGCTTTCCAGGCAGATTGAGATGTATTGTGTCCAATTATTTGAGAGGCTACTGATTCGGTGAGAGAGTTGAGAAGCCATCCAAGGAGCAGTTGATCTCTGCTCATCCATTCTTCAAAATCCGGAATGATGGTGCCTGTAATCTCAATGATCGGTGGAGGACAGGGTTTGGTTCCAAGCAGATACCCCTCAAGTTTATAGCCTCGAATCACTGGTAACACAATAGATTTCCAGAGAAAGAAATTGCTGCGATCTAACTTGATCGTCATACTTTGACTGAGAGAATACCCAAATGGAGGGATTTCACTGTTATGGGTATTGGCCATTGTTGAAGAAGAAGAAGGAGCTGGAGCAGTGCTTAAAGAATTTACAAACATGGCTTGAGCCAGATGGCTCTAATACCCACCAATGATACTTGTACGTTGAAAGTCGTGAAATATTATTATGAAAATACAGGTGTTTAATGTGTTTTAAATGACATGTATTGATATTGTAGAAGCTTGGTGTTCCGAGCTAAGTTTTCTAAGTGTTCCTAGGAGGTTTGTGCATGTTGCCAAGCTGACTTCTTTACAGGTAAATTTGTATGTGAAAACTCTAGAAGGTTTGGTGTTCCAAGCTAAGTTCCTTAGGTGTTCTTAGGAGGCTTGTACATGTTTGCCAAGCTGACTTCTCTAGAGGTAAAAATGGACATGCCTCTATTTAGGGAGGATGATGTCACTGGCGAGTGAATGATCTATATGTCAGGAAATGAATGGTTTTGAAATGCATGGAATTGAAAATGCTTATTTTTACTATGTGTTTTATGATTCACATGCTCATGAGCATTATTTCATGCATGTGCATTATGACTTTTATTGATGTATAATTGATGACACTACTAAACACTATTCACTGGGTACCATTGGCTCACACTCTCACTCTCTTTTCAGGTTCTACTGATAAAGACAAGGGCAAGGGCATAGCCTTCTCTTGAGAGTTAGCCACTGCAGAAGTTAGGGACATCCTAATGTGAATTTAGGTTTGATGTGTGTGATGGATGTCTTTACATATGTATATCTTTTGCTTATTTTGATACATATGTAGTTAATAACACTTGTTAAACCTAGATGGTGAGCGACTTTACGTATTATAGTTGCGTTGATGTTTATTGGGCATTGGCCTTGGATTGATGATGATGAGTCTACGCATGTTGTGCCTTAGACTATTTTAGGTTTATGTTGGAGATCCCTTTTGATCATGGTTGTATGTTTTATTTGAGGACTGTTATGATCATTATTATTATCCTGTATGCCTTGGGATCATTCTTATTTGGCCTATGTTTACTTGGAAGATCATTCTTATTTGATTCATGTGGATGTGTGTATTTGATGATTTAGAATTGTTAAGTCTGTTAGGTGATTGTTGTGGTTCAAAAAAAAAAAAAATTTTGGGACCCTATGTGAGAGTCTGATTGAGGCATGTAGGGTCCTGATCATCCATGAGATAATTTGAGGTGGTCATTGATACCTATGTCGGGTGACCCATCCTGACACTTTTGCACGCCAATCCATGAGTAACGACGGTCTGGGGTGTGAGGTCGTCACAAGGCTAATGGTGCTTGTCTTTGTTGTTGGAGCCATTGGTGGATTCATCACGTATGGAGAGAAGCTAATGGTGCTGCGGACCAGTGCGCTGCTCGTGTGCTGGATGGGGAGGATGAGGTTTATTCTCCTGATTGTGTGCCTCTGGAGCTAAGTGCTCTTCTTGATTCATGCTAATGGGTGTAATACTTGAGAGTGTAAGGTGGTTGTCTTGTGCTTTGTGCCTTGTCTGTTCCTCTGTTTTATTTGTTTAGTTGTTTGCTTAACTGTTTGTTTTATTGGGTTTTTGGTCTTGTATGGGGGTTCTAATTGTTCTCTTGCTAAGTTGTTCAATAAAGTTTCCTTTTACCTCTTCCAAAATAAAAAAAAAAACATAAAAGGCTAATAAGCAACAAAATCACTCAAACTATTACATTATGTAAATATGTATCGAGACTTACGTGCTACCACAGTCTCATCACAGTTCATGATTGTTGAACAACAATGCATAATCAAGAAAATGAAAAACAGAGAATATCAGATCATGTTTTAGAAACACACAGAGTAGCTCTTTCTTATTACCTTAAAGAAGAGAGATTACACCAGTATTTGTAGACTTTACGGTCTGAAGCTTCTCACCTAGGTTTGTTCATGTTACACACCTTAATTACTGTCCAGTAACTACACCAGTCTTAACAAACTAGATAGGAGCAAAAACAATTAAACATAAACAGAAATTCCCACCAATACTAACTGTCTGAACATAATCAGTTAGGCTTTGAATCTTCTGGAAGCACTGATGAATCACTTACTTTAACAATGATCATTAATTTTGAAAGACATATCTTACAACTCCAGGGAAATGGATTTTCATGAAATAGTCTTCCCAATCAATGCATTTGGGATCAAAGTAAAATGCCCTGCTCTCCATTTCATTTTGATTCATGGCCATTCTCAATTTTACTGAGTTCGTGTCTTCAAAGCTGCATTAGATGAAAAGCTTTAGATTAGATAGTGTAATTTACATTTTGTTAAATCACTAAAAAATATTTTTAAAATTTGAAAAATAAAAAAAAATATTAGACTTGCAGAATATTTTTTCAATGCACAATAATTAGGTAATAAATGTTTAGTTGTCCCTGAGGGAATAATTAGTAAAGAGAATGAAATAGAAAAAATGACTTGCATTCCATTGAAGAAGACATAGGGTTTGTAGAGCTCCTTGAAACGTTGTACAAGTTTAATTCTTTGATTAAGATCATCACATGTAGAATGTAGATATTGAAAAAGCACCACATTCATCAATTTCAAGCCCTGAAAATTAATGAAATAAAAATGTTAATATCATTGTTTGTACCTAGGACAAAATCTAAAAACAAAGATGATAATAATAATGTTAAAATGGTTGATGAGTTTTAGACAATTAAGTTTAACTAGTCTTTTAGGTATATATATTTGCAAGGTAAATAATGATATAACTATAACAGTATTTAAAAATTTCATTTTCTTATTAATTTAATTGAAAAGTGATAGAATTAAATTAACCTTCAAAGGCAACATGAGACAAATGACAACATAGATGTAGAAGCTAGTCATTGCGCTGAAAAGAAAACATTTACGAACTTTGACTGGCTCGCCCTCCTTATTTATCCAAGGGTTCTTTGTAAAATAATTGTAAAGATATTCTGTAAACATGCTCAATTTTATAGGATTTCTTAAGGAAGAACCTATTTGATATGTGAACTCTGATGCTTGATTTGTATAAGCTATCATAACCACAATCATAACATTTACAACCATGTCTCCTCGAATATGCAAAACCCGTTTTAAAAACTATTAATATCTCAAATTATCACGAACAATTTTTTAACTTTACAACAACTCATATATATAAGCAATCACATAAGCAATAAGCAATAGAATGTACATTGTAAAAAGTTTAGTTGCGGCATTGATGAACTTCGTTGTAAAAGAAATATACTTGTGATAATAAATATGTCCTAACAATATGATGATATTTATTTTTTTAATATACAATGTTTTATTTTCCACAATTTTTTATGTTCGAAAGGTTGAATAACGAGATTGAGAAATAGGATTAGGGCATCATGTTAGGAGGCATCAGAGCTTCTATGGCAATGTTGAAGATGAAACTAGACAAAGAGAAAAAGCTCGCTTCGGTTTGAACACTATTAGTTTCTATTGCAAAATATATATATATATATATATATATACAACTAAAAAAGTAATTTACCACATCCAATATTGATTCAGGATTTCCAAGAAAGAATGTCAACTTTCCTTTTCCATACAAGCCAGCTATGCTGTCGATGGTTCTGCTTTCAACAACAGTGGAAAAAATATATAAATTAATTCATGAAGTGCCATTAATATTACATTATAAATGAAGAGAATGGAGGTGGGGTGGGATACGGTTATACATCGCGACATGTGGCAAAATACATACACAAACACATATATATCTACTGTATTTACTCTTTTGGTGGAATAAAAAGATAAATTAATCTCTTACAATTAAAAATATAAATGAAGATTGATAAGAGTGAAAAGTTAAAAGTTATAACGATAGAATAAAAAGAATCAAACTAAAAAAGTTCAAATTGTAAAAGATGGTATGCTAAAGTGGAATAAGATGAAAAATATTCTACTCATTTTACCATTAAATGGAAATTTTTCAATAAAAAGATAAAAGAAGCTTTTGAAAGATATTTTTAAAATTTTAGCAAAAATAACGTCAACATGAAAAATTTAAAGTTTTCCTTTACACATAGTATAAATTTAACCTAATATCAAGGGACCCAATTAAATTATCTGCCCATCAATTAGGTAACACCTATTTCTAGCTAAACTGTAGTGAAAAAATAAAGTTTTTAGTTTTTAAAAAAATTTGGGAGACACCAGCTTTTTCTAAAAGCACTTGTAGTAGAAACGTTTCTCAAAAAAAAAACTCTTAATATTGTATTACAAAGAAAATATAAATCTGTATATATACCTGAAACCTTGGATCCAACCAGGAAATGGTTCCCTATAAGTGCCGGTGATGATGGTACAATGACAACAGGCAACTTCTCCCTATATTTCCCAATCAGCATCTCCCCCATGGCCTTCGTAAATACGTAGGTGTTTGGCCACCCGTATAATGTTGCCCTGATTAACAATATCCCAACCCACCACATCATAAAAGTTATAATTAATTAAGTTACACACAAAAATATTTTTAATATATAATTTAGTCTATACAGAAGATCAACTTAAAGTAGTAGTTATTAGCCTTAAAGAAAGGACCTGAAATGCTTTGCTTTGTCTACAGAAGATGTTTTTATCAATTATTGGATATTAGATGTTTTGAATTGATGCTTTGAATTGACATGACATGCATGTAGTACAGTAGTAGTTATGGATTTCTTTCAACAGAATCTTGTAATTTGAAAGCCAAACCTTTTCATGCCCAGTTCTTCCATTGCAGCTGCTTCTGCTTCTTTTGTTGCTTCCAGTGCCCGGAGCTCATTCAATTTTTGACCCATCAGCCTCAACTCTTCTTCTATATCTAAACCCAAAGTTCCATTTAGAGCTTCACCCATCTCGAATGGTTTCTCAGATATAAGTCCTGACTTCTCTCCACATACATAAGCTGAAACATATACCATAGATCAAATACAAATTAATATACATAAAAAATCTATATATATATAGGATATAACAAGAAAGTAATAATTACCAGTTGAAACATGGAGAAACATCTCTAGTTTCAAACACTTCTTTGCAAAGTCCAAAACATGCTTAGCTCCAAAAGTATTGATGCCTAATGCAATATCATATCTGCAATTAAAAACAGAACATATATACGCACATTACATGTATAAACAGAAGATCAAATATTAATTCATTTGGATTATATATATAAGCTTGAATATTGCCTCTCATCAAAGTTAGTGGTTGCAGCTAAATTGACAATAATGTCGACTTCTTCAAACATTTGCTCCTTTATATCAGAGTCCTTTACTCCCAAGTCCTCCAAAGAGATGTCTCCCGCAACTGTGGTCAACTTGTTTGAAATGAACGAGTTAAAACTGCTACTTGTACCATATTTCTCCCTTAGGACCTTGAACACATCCTCCTTTAGCACCTAAAAATATAATAATTAAGCAAGTTATATTTATTATATATAGCATCAGAAGGACAAAAAAAAAACTGCATTAATCTTTCTGTTGAAGTAAATGCATGAATTATTGCTTAATTACCTCAGTGTGTAAACGCTGCATGGCCAACTTGGTATCAGCAGCTCTGATAAGGAGAAACAGCTTCTTCACATTAGGTTGAGTTCTAAGCACTTTCTCCACAAAGACTGCATTCAAAAAGCTTAGTTAACTAATTATTACCTAAAATGCTATAGAATAGAAACGAGAATCGAAGAAGAATTATGGGTGATGAGCAGTAGAGTTATACTCTTTGCCAGAAACCCAGTAGAGCCAGTAACAAGGATGCTCTTGTGCTCAAGGAATTCTGCAATTCCATTCAACTCCATAGCCATAATAAAGAAAAATGAAAGAACTAGCTAGAAGATAGGGCAGTGGTACTAGCAGATCAATATTGATCAATCTATGCATGGATTTATATATATACACATAATTTAAAGAGAGGTGAATACTATAGTGTATAGTGGGCCCTTAATTAAGATTGATCGATCTGTGCATTTATATATATCTAACAATTTATTCACATGTAGTAGTACCTAATATTTCAGCTATATTTATGAATTTGGCTTCTTGCATGAAAGAGGGCAAAGATCCTATCAACACTAGTGGCATATTTAAATGTTGTCACGCCACACACATGCTTTAGTTGTTCCATAATTATGTTTATTATAAATTAATATGAAAATCAAAGCTATTGCACGTCATTATAATTATAAAAAAAAACATTTATGCAATACTCTATTTTTTTTTTTAAGAAGAAACAATGTTAGTTGTTAGTTGTATAATCAGCTTCATTACCATATCATATTTTCGGAGAGGAATTAAGACGGTTCCTGACTCATTAATCTCTTTCGCTCCTTAAGGTAAGATAGTGACAAAAGTTGAACTTCAAACTTTTAAATTTTAAAGTCATCTCTTTGTCAACTGTACCAATTCTTTATTGGCGTAACATGTCATTTCTCAAGCACATAAAATTAGCTAAATGCAAACTATTCTTAATAATGAAGTATCTAGACAAAAAAAAGATAATGAAAAATTGATCTACCAACAACTCTTTTAATATGTGCCCGTATCAAGAAAAGATAAAAAAAATTTCTTAAAACGCACGTTATGATTTTCTTTCGATGATGATTTATTTGAGAAATTTAAGGATGCGAAATTAGTAACCTTGATGTTAAATTTCACCTGTATTGATGAGTGATGGATGGATGGGAGATATAAATGCATCAATATTAACGTTTACTTTTTATTGATAAAGCCGCCCGTGACCGGCCGTGATCAGTAAGGTATCGCGTATACATTCTTGTTCATGCATGTGGAAGGGGGGTGGTGGGTCACCCCTCGGCCCTAGCAGGTGACTTACCTAAAATCTTTCTCAGTTTTTTAAATTAATTAATATTCGTGCCCAACGCATCACTCGCAATCACATATAATATTTGATGAAGACTTGTTCTTATAAAGTCAATAATTGACCGAAAGATTATATCCTATCCGTTTGATCAAAAAGTTTGGATCTAAAAAGTTTGAGGGTGTTTTTAGAGTTTGGATCTAAAAAGTTTCTATTTTTAAAACAAAAGTCTTAATTTTTTAAAATTTAAATTTTGAGTTATCTGAAACTCGGTCATTTTTCAATTAAATTATTGTTACTTGATCGGCATATCTGACTACTTTATCTTCTCTTTAATAGTAACTTACGTTACCCCGAGAACGCTATCCATAAAAAGAGAAACTAAAAAAACTAACTGAATATTCTACCTTAATTGCTATTTCTGACCAATAGTAGAATATTACTGATCGATTATCGATCGTGGAATACCACTGAGTGATTACTAATCGATCACCGTTTAGAGCAGCGGTAACTAGCGTTTTTATATACATTTAAAGGGAAGTGAATAGTATTGTATAGCGCGTTGGTCATTAATTAATGAATTAAATTTCTTTGCTCATTTTGTTTGGTGGAGGCATTGATATATATATATATATATATGGTAAAAAGACATAAATGGTTAAAAAGACATTGTTGCTATGTTTTGTTAAAAAAAGATATTGCTCTATTTTTTGTCAAATAAAGCTGCAGCTTGCAGCTTTGTTTGAATTTTGTTGAAAGTTGCTGCAACTTTGTTTGAAAACAAAGCTGCAGCTTTGTTTGAATTTGACTCATTTCACACTGTTGTAAATGACTATAAATATAGCTCATTTACAACTGTAAAATTATCCCTGTGAATACAATTGTTGCCTTCCGTGGACGTAGGTAATTTACCGAACCACGTTAAATATTGTTGTCATATTTTTTCTTTCATGCTTTCGTATAACAAATTGGTATCAGAAATTAGGTGAAGCTTTGGAAGAAAACAGACCCTCGGTCGAATTTTTCGAGATTTCGTCGAAATTTTGAGATTCTGTAACAGTGATTGGAACTGTTTTCTGGTCACCTGTGGAGGTAGCTCTCGTTTCCAGGAATCCAACGCAATAAACGGCGAGAAAAACGGACAAGAAACGAGTTTCTAGGAGCCGATCAAAGTTCACAGAAATTTCTCTGTAAATTTTTTTTTTGCAGCGCAGGGAAGAAGAAGGCGGGTGAAGAAGATGGATCCGACCCACGACCCAGACCCGGTCCAGCCAATGCTGTTCATCACAGTCCTATACTGTTCATCAAAGTCTGACACTGTTCATCACAGTCCAATACTGTTCATCACAGTCCGAAACTGTTTGTCCGGCCCGATACTGTTCATCCCAGCCTGTTACTGTTTATCCGCCCGATACTGTTTGTCCGGCCTGATACTGTTCATACCGACCCGATACTGTTTATCCCGGCCCGATATTGTTTATACGGCCCGCAGTTGACCGAATCCATTTTCGGTTGACCAACCATATCCGACTCCTTTTTCGTCTAATTTCAGCAAAGTCAGACTCGTTTCCACCATTTTCGACCGTTTCGGACGCAATCGTGCAATCAGTTTCTGCAGATTCAGCTCCTAAGTTATTGATATAGCTTAGTTGGAGTCGTTTCTCATTTTTTAAAACACTTTTTGGCGTCATACATATCTTTGATCTTAATGGCGGAGGAAATCCCAACCACAAGCAGGCCTTGGCAAAGAAGTTCAATGTCCAATGCAAAGTTCAAGGTGGAGAAATTCAACGGTACCAACAACTTTGGCATGTGGCAATGCGAAGTTCAAGATCTATTATTCCGGGAAGGATCACGTATCGCCTTGGAAACCAAGCCTAAGGATATGTCAGATGATGATTGAAATTTCATAAATCGTCAAGCTTATTCAACAATCAGACTCTGTTTGAAAAAATGTCAGAAGTACTTTGTCATGAAAGAGACTATGGCAACAAGTCTCTGGAAGAAATTAGATGACAAGTACATGACGAAAAGCGTAGAGAACCGACTCTACCTGAAAAAGAAGCTGAAGAAGCTTTTACATTCTCAGTTTCATCTATAGACATTTAGTCTGATAGATGGATATTAGATTCTGGATGTTCCTATCATATGTGTCCGAATCGCCATTGGTTCTCAAAATTGGATGAGTTCGATGGAAGAGTCGTGGTCATAGGCAATAACAATACCTGCCACACAAAAAGTATTGGAACTATACGCCTAAAGATGCATGACGGTACCACAAGACGGCTCACGGAAGTTAGATATGTCCCAGATCTGAAGAAAAATTTGATCTCCCTCGGAGTCCTTGATTCCAGCGGTTACAAGGTCACCATTGAAGGTGGAGTTCTGAAAGTTGTACATGGAGCACTCTTGGCCATGAAGGGTACTCAGAAAGGAAATCTTTATTTCCTTGACGGACACACAATAATCGGAAGTGTATCAGCTTGCACCAGTTCTAATGATGTCTCATCGGACACTTCCCGACTTTGGCACATGCGGCTCAGCCATGTTGGAGAGAAGGCTCTTCAAACCTTGATAAAGCAAGGTTCTCTGAAAGGTGCAAAGACCGGGAAACTTGACTTCTACGAGCACTATATCTTAGGCAAGCAGACGAGAGTCAAGTTTGGAACTGCCATCCACTGCACAAAAGGAACATTGAATTATGTTCATACCGACGTTTGGGGACCCTCTCAAAATGCTTCTTTGGGTGGTAAACATTGGTTTGTTACTTTCATTGATGATTTCTGACGCTATATTTGAGTTTATACCATGAAGCATAAGGATATCTTTCTTATATGGAAGAAACTGGTAGAAACCCAAACGAGAAGGAAGATTAAGAGGCTCTGATCTGATAATGGAGGAGAATACAAGTCAGACCCATTTCAGAAAATTTGTGAGAATGAAGGGATAGTCAGACATTTCACAGTACCAGGTACGTCACAACAAAACGGTGTTGCTGAACGCATGAATCGTACTTTGGTAGATAAAGTTCGCTGCATGTTATCCCATTCTGGACTGAGTAAGGCATTTTGGGCTGAAGCTTTGTCATATGCCTCTCATATCATCAATAGACTTCCTGCAATAGCACTAGATGGCAAAACTCCCAAGGAGGTATGGTCTGGACACCCCGTTTCAGATTATGATTCTCTGCGCATTTTTGGATGCACTGCATATTTCCATGTGAAGGAATCCAAACTGAATCCTAGGTCCAAGAAAGCGATTTTCATGGGCTTTAGTGAAGGAGTTAAGACTTTTCGACTATGGAACCCTGAAACAAAGACGATTGTAAAAAGTCGAGATGTAACTTTTGATGAATCTGTGATGTTAAAGCATACAGTTTCTGATAAAGAAAATCGAGATCCAGATTTGCATCAGCAGGTGGAGTTAGATATTCCAGTAACTCCTGGCAAGTCAGCACAGATATCCAACCACTCTGAAGAAGACGATGAGGAAATCTCAGTTGAGGTGGAGGCTCCAGGACCAGACATCAGTCAACAACCAGAATCAATTGCCACTAGTCGACCAAGAAGAGAAATCTGCAAACCTGCTCGGTACACTGACATGGTTGCATATGCATTTCCAGTCACCGGAGATGATATTCCATACACTTACAAAGATGTTAGTCAGAGTATGGAAAGTGATAAGTGGAAAATGGCAATGAATGAGGTGATGACATCACTCCATCAAAATCAGACTTGGAAGTTGGTTCCACTTCCAAACGGAAAGAAACCAATTGGCTGAAAATAAGTTTTTGCAAAGAAGGAAGGCTATCCCAGCACAGATGGTATCCGATACAAAGCCAGACTGGTAGCAAAAGGCTACGCTCAGAGGGAAGGAATTGACTACAATGAGGTATTCTCACATGTTGTTAAGCATTCGTCAATTCGAATCTTTTTGGCTTTAGTTGCACAGTTTGATCTCAAGTTAGCCCAACTCGATGTCAAAACTGTTTTTCTGCATGGTAATTTGGAAGAGGAGATATATATGTCGCAACCAGAAGGATTCAAAGTACCAGGAAGAGAGAATTGGGCTTGCAAGTTGAGCAAGTCATTGTATGGCCTGAAGCAGTCACCGAGACAGTGGTACAAGCGATTTGACAGCTTCATCCAAGGGCAAAAATATACCCGGAGTCAGTTTGATCATTGTGTCTACTATCGCAAACTTCAAGATGATACATTTATCTATTTGCTTTTATATGTAGATGATATGTTAATCGCATCTAAAAGCAAGGTGGAGATCAACAAGCTGAAGGCTCAACTGAGCTCAGAGTTTGAAATGAAAGATCTTGGAGAGGCCATAAAAATTCTCGGGATGGAGATAACTCGAGACAGGGCCAAAGGCACAATCTGTTTGACTCAGACTCAGTATTTGAAGAAAGTTCTTCAAACTTTTGGCATTGACAATGACACAAAACATGTGAGCACACCATTGGCACCACATTTCAAGCTAAGTTCATTAATGTCACCAATTCCGAGGATCAGAAGAAGCAAATGGAGAATATTCCATATGCAAATGCAGTTGGTGCCTTGATGTATGCTATGATGTGTACCAAACCAGACATTTCACATGCTGTAAGTATGGTAAGTCGTTACATGCACAACCCCGGTAAAGGCCACTGGCAAGCAGTGAAGTGAATTCTACAATATATTCATGGTACTGTGGATATTGGTTTAAAGTTCGAGAGAGATAAGAAAAGTTGTAAGCATCTAGTCGGATATGTGGATTCAGACTATGCTGGAGATCTTGACAAGCGCAGATCTTGACAAGCGCAGATCTACTACTGGTTATGTTTTCACTATGGCAGGAGGACCACTGAGTTGGAGATCAATACTACAGTCAACAGTTGCTTTGTCTACTACAGAGGCAGAGTACATGGCAGTAACGGAAGATTTCAAGGAAGTAATCTGGCTTCATGGATTGACTAAAGACTTGGAAATTGTGCAAAAGAATGTTAAGGTTTTCTACGACAGCCAGAGTGCCATTTGTTTGGCAAAGAACCAAGTTCATCACAGTCGAACGAAGCATATTGATGTTCGTTTTCATTTTGTTCGAGAAATAGTAGAAGAAGGGAGTATTTTTCTGCAAAAGATCAGGACTGCAGATAACCCCGCAGATATGCTTACAAAGGTGGTTACAGGGATCAACTTCCAACATTGTTTGGACTTGATCAACATCTCACGAGCTCAGAATGTCTAAAGGCACTAATGGAGGCAACAACCAATTTTTTGAAGGAAACTCGCCAAGGTGGAGATTGTTGCTCTGTTTTGTTAAAAAAAAGAGGTTGCTCTGTTTTTTGTCAAATAAAGCTGCAGCTTGCAACTTTGTTTGAATTTTGTTGAAAGGTGGTGCAACTTTGTTTGAAAACAAAGTTGCAGCTTTGTTTGAAAACAAAGTTGCAGCTTTGTTTGAAAACAAAGTTGCAGCTTTGTTTTAATTGACTCATTTCACACTGTTGTAAATGGCTATAAATATAGCTCATTTACAACTGCAAAATTATCCCTGTGAATACAATTATTGCCTACCGTGGACGTAGGTAATTTTCCGAACCACGTTAAATATTGTTGTCGTATTTTTTCTTTCATACTTTCGCATAACAGACATAAATGGTGTGTCCTCCAACTTATTTCTGGTCAGCGCCCTCCACGCTGTGTTGGTATTTTTTATGAAAGTTTAGTTGGATTCTTATAAGCCCTCGTATAATAATAATTATTATTATTTTGTTTATAGGCCGGATAGAGTAGAGTATGCTTGCATCAAACTCCATCAAGACTAAATAGCAAGATGTGCAGATAGTCCCTCCAAAAACCATGGTTTCTCAGAGATAACATGTATGTTAATTAATCAGACATATATAAGAACATGTATGTTAATTAATATTTTTAGAAAATAACGAAAAGATCAATTTTCATAGAAAGTTTTCCTTATAGTTCTAACAGATATTATTGCATATAATTTTTCTTTATTTCTATTACTACTATTACCAACATAATTTAATATTTGATTCTATAAATTGAAGCGATATATGAACTACAATGATGTTTTAATTATATATCATTTTTAAATGATAACAAATGAATGGTTCATGGAATATTTTTGAAAGCTAATAGTAATAACATTTGATCAAATATTATTTGATCTGAAATAAAATTATATATGAAAAAGTAGAATTTTTTTCTTTCATTTTCTTCATAAAAAAGTAGAAGGTAGCTTTTGGTAACTATAGCTTCTTTTTTTTTTTTTTTAAGAGCTCTTCTTTAATAAGACCTTATTGTTGTTGAGCTTATTTGAAATGTATTATTTGGTAATTAATGTTTTAACATCTAATTTAGTTTAGAATTAGAGTTAGAGCTTTTGGTAATTAACACTTGATTCTCTTAGTAGATGGGTATTTGATGTCTTTTATTAAAATATCTTTTATTATTATATTATTTATAATAAAAACATTAAAGAATTAAATTAAACAGTTTCTGGGAATTTTTTAAAATCTATCCTCTAACCTCATTATTAGAGGTTGTAAGCTCTAAAAAAATAAGCAATTTTTTTAATTTTTATAAATAAAGGTTTAACCTTTATTTTTTTTTATAAAGCTCTACCTTTTTTAGAATTTTAAAAATATATACCAAATATTCTATTTTTATCAAACACTATTTCAATTAGAGATTTGAAGGAAACTTACCTTAGCAAAATAGAGATTCGAAGGAAAATTACCAAACTGGGGCCCAAAATGTGTTGGCCTGCCAAGTAGCAATGTGACCGTTTACCGACCATCTGAACCCCTTAATTAATCACTTCATAAATGCGCTCAACGAACTAGTTTTAGCATTTATGTTTTAGTTTTATTATTTCCTGTTTCAAATGGCCTCCGATGTGATTAAGGTTGCTTTGTACATAGAGTACATCATATCTAAATATTATTTTTTATCACAAAATTATAATAATTCTCCACTTTTAAAGTATATTTTACCAGCATCTATCATGAATAACTTTGAAAAATATGCAAACATAAAGAATGAATGGCTCTCCAAGGGCCAGACAACGTATGCACAAAGCTCCTTCAACTTCGGGCACATAAGGCCCAACAACAAAGGCTATTGACCTACAATAAGACAAATGAAAACTTAAAGCCTTCCTACTTGTGAAAGAGGGAGCGCCAATCAACTGAGCTAACACTAATTAACATATTCAAACATTGTTAGAACTATTAATGATAGTTTGATATGCATTTTTTAGCCTTTATTTGACAGCTATAACTTTTAAGTTGAGTGGTTTTTAACATTATATTAGAGCTTTGATTTTGAAAGAGGTTTTTAATTTAAGTCTTGTTATTGACATTTATATATTTTTCATTTACATAATTAATATTTCTCTTTTTTTTTTTTTTTGGTTAGTGGGGAAACTGGCTACTAAGGCCTACAGAAAGCAACACAAGAGGAGGCATCAACTAGCAAAAGTCTGTGTAGACTAGCAGGAGGGAAGCCAAAATTCTTAGACTAGAATTTAAGGAAGCCCCCAAGTTGGCAAGAAGGTTTGCACATTCGTTCCCTTCATGAAGAGTATTTCTCTTCTTCTATATCTCTTTCGGCTCTCCACGTGCAGGATGAGTTTGTACATGAGGGAGAATGTTAATGATAGCTTGATATATATTATTGACCCCTTATCTAACAACTATAACTTTTGAGTTGAATGGTTTCTAACAAGAACATATGTTTTAGTTGTTCCATAAGTATGTTTATTATAAGTTAATATGAAAATCAAAGATGTTGCACGTCATTATAATTAATAAAATCCATTTATGTAATACGCCATTTCTTAATCACATGAAATTAACTAAACGCAACCTATTCATAATAGTTAAATATCTGGCCAAAAATAATAATAATGTAATATTGTTTTATCAACTACCAATTTAATCTGTGTCCATATCAAGAAGGTAATGCTACATTGACATTCAAAATGAACATTCATAGGGTAACATCATACTAATTTATATATCATTAGAATGCTTCGAATCATATGTTGGTACGTACGAATATGATACAAGATAATTCAATGATGTATATATAAATATATTGTACCTTATAGATATGTACTTTGAATGTCACTTTAGCATTCTCTCTTTTCTTTGGATGATGATTTATTAGAGAAATTAATTAAGGATGGGAAATTAATAACGTTGATTTTAAAATTACATCTTTATTACTTGTACTGATATGGTTGGTAGATGCATATATTACTATTAATGTTTACATTTTATGAATAAAGTCGTGATCCGTTAGGAAGGTATCATGTATAAATTCTTGTTCATGTTTACATTTATAGATTACTATTATAAATTCTTGTGAAATTAATTCGTGCATGCAAAATGCATCACGAAATAGCAAATACTATATATTTGATGAAGACTTGTCCTTATAAAGTCAATAATCCTAATTTAATTTTCTGACGGACCTATTGGGAAAGTTAGCTTCGACAGATTTTTTCGCACTAATTGACTTGTCTACCCTGTCCCTTAGATCAACATGGAGCCATTTTATAATAGGAAAATGCTACAAAAATGTCACTCATGCTATAGTTTAATGGTGGTTATAAGACCGTCTTGTGAGGCCGGATCTGGGTTAGTATTGATATTATTTTCAATTTAACTATTTCTAGGCTAAGGTGTGAAGTTTTACTCAAAAAAATTATCGATACTAATAACAATATTGAGATCCTAACTTATGATACTAATAACAATATTGAGATTCTAACTTATATTTGATACGATGAACCTGTTTATGTAGGACTATTATTTCGGTCCACATATATTTAACACCTCTCGATAAATATTGAACCCTATCTTGGTTTTGTCTTATTTATGTTAATTAATTAATTATTAGTTTACATAACTAATTGATCAGTTCATGTTATCCAATGGAAAAATGTTAAAATCAAACCCCAATTTTTTCTTTTATTTTTTTGATCAATTTTTTCTTTTGTATGTACAAGTTCTAAGATATCTAAAGTCTTGTTGGTTTCAAATCTCTTTTTGTTGGTTTGTTTTCCCTTTATACAGTTAACACAAACATTAAAATCTGTAAAATCTAAGGAATTTAGAATTTCGTCTTATGCAAGTCTCTTTATCTATCTGGATATGTGACCTAATTTCTTGTGCCATAATACAACCAAATTTTCACTGGTTAATTTTCTTTTGATACCTCGTGTACTTAATTGCAGAGATTCATTAAATGAAGCAATTGTATCAATTAAATAAAAATTATCATATCCTGATAAAGAACCATAACTAACCAATTTTGAATCATGAAACAAACTAATTTTTCTATTCCCAAATGAACAAGAATAACCAGATTTGTCCAAAGCATAAATAGAAATCAAATTCCGTTTAAAAGACGGTACAATAAATGTCTCAACAAGATCTAAATAAAATTCAGTCTTTAACAATAATCTAAATTTTCCTATTGCCTCAACTTGAACCATCTTGCCATCGCCCACATAAATGTATCTTTCAACATCATTTGGTTTTCAACAACTCAAGCAACCATGCATAGACACACTAATGTGAGTTATTGCACCAGAATCCATCCACCACGTGTGTCTAGGTACCGAGGTTAAATTAACCTTAGAACAAACCAAATTATGAAGCATACCTTTCTTAGCACGTCATGCATGATAATTGGTGCATTGCTTCTTCTTATGCCCTTTAGCTTCACAAAAGAAACAACTAGTACCTCCGGATTCATTCGATTTCTTTTGTTGTTTCTTTTGAGGTGTCGTATCTGCAACATCCTTATCCTTCTGTCTTTTCTTTCCCTTGTCCTTTGAGGTTGAAGCTAGGTGAGCATTCTCTGTCTTATCTTGCTTAAGCCTTTTCTCTTCCTGAACACAGTATGAGATGAGCTCATTCAGAGACCAAGTCTCTTTTTGACAATTATAGCTCACCTTAAACTGGCTAAACTGTGTCGGAAGAGATATCAAAACCAAATGCACCAGCAAGTCCTCAGAGAATTTGAGCTTAAGTGTTTTCAACTTGAAAACAAGATGAGACAATTTCATGATGTACTCTCTTATGTTGCCTTTTCCCTTATACCTCATTGAAATTAGACTTTTCAAGAGCGTACCTATTTCAGCATTTTCGTTTTTGACAATCCTATTTTTAATATCCACAAGGAACTCCTTAGTCGTAGTGATCTTTTCAGACATTGTGCCCTTGAATGCTTTCGAAATGCCTTTCTTCATGATCATCATACTCATGCGATTTGATTTCTCCCACCTTTTCATGTCCTTCTTGTCATCAAAAGTACTACTCTTATCCGTAAGAGGTGGAGGAGAATCAGTCTTTAACGCAAAGTCGAGATCCATGACTCCAAGACCTATTAAGACATTCTCTTTCCATGACTTAAAGCTATAGCCATTTTGAATAGGGATAAAATTGGTGTTAGCAATAATATTAGCAGAAATCATAACTGAACAGAGAACAATAACCAAACAAAACAAGCTCATATAAGGCTCAAAATAAAAAATTAAATTCAAATAAAGGTAAACCTCATCTCAAGATGCCGGGCACTCCATTAGTATTTTGCCTTTGGACAAAATATTAATTTGTAAGTGATATCTTGGTGTAGTAATCAAACACTGATAATAAAAACATATCGAACAATAAATCTTCATTTGGGCCGATTTATTGGTTACATGTAAAACCGAATAATGATCACGTATTTATTACCACAAGTGCACATATAATTATGTTAAATATTAACCTTCTTTTGGGTCGATTAATATTCACATAAGTTACATGCTCACAACATTTTATATTTCAAAACAAAATAATTGTCACGAGAGATGCCACTTTGGCGACATGTTGTTTTTCGAACTCAACATTAAAATTAGCCTACCAAAATTTCCAAAAGTAAAAGTAGCGCACCAAGGTTTCCAAATATATATATATATATATATATATATATATATATATATTTATTTATTTAGTTATTTTCTAAAAGAACTTGTTTGGAAGTTTCCAATTTTCAAAATTTTGGTGAACTGTGGATCACCCGCGCATCAAAATTTTCATTTTTTATTGTGTTGCTTGCAAAGGAAGTGAGAAGTGGGGCCCATATTTTTTTTTAATAAAAACCAAAGACGGAATGTTTTGTGCTTTTGTTGACTTTGGTTTGCTAAAGTTGAGAAAAAAAAAATACGTTTCTTTTAATAAAAACCAAAGACAAAATGTTTTGTTCTTTGGTTTTTGCCAAAGTTTAAAAGAATACGCCTCTTTTCCTTTGTTTACTGTTCATCTTCTTCAAAATTTTATGTTACAAAAATGGCAATACAGTTTCACAAATAAAGCTATGAATATCAAACCACTAACATAGATTTATTCCAATTGTTACCTTTAACTGAATTTTCAATCATGGAAAACAACCACAACGTTTTCAAATCGATTAATTCCAAAATATGATTAATAAAATCAAGAACACCCAAAATTTGTTCTCAAATTTAACAGCACCATAATCGGAATAGTTAAATCCTAAAACACACAAATTATCATATGGATAAAAATTAAATTTTGATTCTCAAAGATTCAACATGAAGAGGCTCTGATACCACTTGTAAGATAATTTCCTTTAGTGAAAACTATTAACCAAAGTACATGAACATTCATATCAAATCATCAAGAATCAATGAATGATAAAGCGGAAGCGTACCTGAATCCATAACAACGAATTACTTTCTAGATCTATGCGATTTGTCTTCCAAATCAACACGTTTTCCTCAAGAGAACCTTTTAGTTTTTCTCTATGCTCTATCTCTGATGATGAAAGGTCAGAAATAAAATTGTAATAATGATACGTGTGATCTGGGGACCATAACCCCTTTTTATAGATAACTTCTCTGTTATTTATTGATATTTCTATTTTAGCCCATCATAAAAATATAAAAATATCATTTAAATCTCTACACATTAAAGGTCCAAATCCTATTAGATATATTAAACTTAAATTATATAAAACTTAGCAGATCACTTTTAATTAAGCTTAACCTTATTTGATAGTTTACAATACATAATTATTTACGTATAAACCCAACGTTAGATTAATGATCCAACAGATATGACATGCATGTAGTAGTTATTAGCTTTTAAAGGATAGGACCAGAAATGCTTTTCTTGGTCTACAAGAAGATGAATTATTAGTTGTATCATTTTTGGCGCCCTGACATCGTGGGTTACTACCTGAAACTAATTACCCAAACTATATATGTATCAAATAACATTGATCACTAGCATGTTACAAGTATACATTTGCAGTTCTTCCATGCAGCTGCTTCTGCTTCTTTTGTCTCTTCCAGTGCCCGGAGCTCATTCAATTTTTGACCCGTCAGCCTCAACTCTTCCTCTATATCTAAACCCAAAGGTCCATTTAGAGCTTCACCCATCTCGAATGGTTTCTCAGATATAATTCATGATTTCTCTCCACATACATAAGCTGAAACATGTACCAGATCATCAAATACAAATTAATATACATAAAATATATATATATATATATATATATATATATATATAGGATATAACAAGAAAGTAATAATTACCAGTTGAAACATGGAGAAACATCTCTAGTTTCAAACACTTCTTTGCAAAGTCCAAAACATGCATAGCTCCAAAAGTATTGATGCCTAATGCAATATCATATCTGCAATTAAAAACAGTACATATATCATATATATATATATATATATACAATTACTTAAATAAACAGAAGATCAAATATTAATTCATGTGGATTATATATAATTGCTTGAATATTGCCTCTCATCAAACTTAGTGGTTGCAGCTAAATTGACAATAATGTCGACTTCTTTAAACATTTGTTCCTTTATGTCGGAGTCCCTTATTCCCAAGTTCTCCAAAGAGATGTCTCCCGCAACTGTGGTCAACTTGTTTGAAATGAAGGAGTTAAAACTGTTACTTGTACCATATTTCTCCCTTAGGACCTTGAACACATCCTCCTTTAACACCTAAAAATATGATAATTGAGCAAGTTATATATATTATACGAGGAGTACTAAAACGATTCAAGATATGTACTCAAATCTATACTCAAACTGATGTGTTAATACACCACGTCACCATATCATCAAAGAGAAAAAAGAAAAAGAAAATATGCTCCAAAAGAAAAAAAAAATGCTTTAATCTTTCCATTGAAGTAAATGCACGTTCTTTCAAAAATAAAATAAAAATGCACGACTTATTGCTTAATTACCTCAGTGTGTAAACGCTGCATGGCCAACGTGGTATCAGCAGCTCTGATAAGGAGAAACAGCGTCTTCACCTTAGGTTGAGTTCTAAGCACTTTCTCCACAAAGACTGCATCTAAAAAGCTTAATTAATTAATTTACAATAGGAATAAATAGTAGTGTATAGTGCGTGGGCCATTAATTAATGAATTTAATTTCTTTGCTCTTTTTGTTTGGTGGAGGCATTGATATAAATATATATATGGGGAAAAAGACATAAATGGTGTGTATTACAATTTTATTTTGCAAAATAATGTTATTTAAATGTAAAACGTGTTTTCCAAAAAACATTTTCAAATAAGACAAAAATATATATCAGCGCCCTCCACACTAGCGCCAGCGTGGAGGGTGCTGACCACAAAGACACTAAGACTGGAAATAAGTGTATGAGAAGATATAATCAAATTCCACATATGATGGAGGATAAGCACTATTAGTTAGCTTTATGAGGTAGACAAAGCTAAAGAAAATGTATTCAAGTACAATTTAAGATATGTATATATATTCATTTTAACGCACTTTTTATCATTTCACATAGTAGGGTGGCCAAGTTTTCTACAATGAATCAGATTAAGCTTTTTCTCAGGGTAGTGGTGCATGAAGACTTACAAATATATATGAACTATCAAAGACTTAAAATAATTTAAGACATGATAACATTCAACTTTTGACTAAAATTTGTATGGTAACTTCATTTATATTTTATCAATTCTTGAACTTTTGCTATAAGAACCATTGAATATACTTTAATTTGCAACTAAATTTAGTACTACGTACCACTAAAATATTTTATCTACGAGTTAATTTTAACTCTTTTTATCATTTTTTTTTTGATAATCGTTATTTATATTATTTTCAATCTTTATAACTTGGCAAGTAGTTGTTTTCTATAGTAACAATAATAGTACAGTTCTCCTTTAAATGAGAATATACGTGTATTTAGAAATAGTATATAATACACATACATTATTGCAAGCTTTACATTAGAGTAACATGTAGTCAACGTGAGGGTAATCTTTAGAATTGAACATACAACATGCTATAGGTTTCAGCATATATATATACTCTTTATTACTAATTGATTGGGTATATACTCTTTATTACTAATTGATTGGGTATCTTATTTCAACTATGATTCAGCAATACAATTTGATTAAACCTCTCTACATCCAATTGTTTTAAGAGCTTAGTTTCTCAGCCCTACAGAAATAATCACCCAAACTTATTACTACATATGTGTGTACAAATAAAGAATATACTCAATGCAAGTTCAAATTCAAACTTAGGACTTCTGGTTAAAATGAAACAAACATATACACATTAACAATTTAATTACATGTTCTGATGATAACCTTATAGGGTGCTCCTAATCAAAGGACTTATATAAAAGAAGTTGTTTATATAAATGGAGGATATGATCTTTATATTCAAATATCAATATTTTTAAAGGGAAACCCAACATCCATTGATAAATATATTTTTAGTACCTTATAAGCATATGGCTTCTAAAGCCTTCAATATTTGTAATGTTTAAGTGTACAAAAGCAACTGAACATGATATTTCTTAAGGTTCAACACGTGCATGGCCCCCTCCCCTCCCCTCCCCTTCTTCTCTCTAATTTCTCTCTAGATTATCTTTAATTAATATAAAACGATATATATATATTCTTAGTTTCTAGTATCATTTAAAACCAAATCTAACAACGCCAGGTAAGTGGATATTCATGAAATAGTCATCCCAATCAATGCACTTTGGATCGAAATTAAATGCTTCTGCCTCTCCAGCCTCTCTTACAGCCCCTCGCAGCCTTTCCGTATTCAAGTCATCAAATCTGCACCCAAAAATATTAATGATTTAATACTAATGTATAACTCAACAATAAATAAAGAGAAAACTAATTAATATTTAAACAAAAAAATAAGAAAAATATTTTTTATACGATGTCAACACTATTTTCTGACGCTAGTACCCAGTTCTATAAAATATTTTGAGAATGTATGTGTATTGTATAATATCTCTAAATATACGTATATTCTCATTTAAAGGAGATTGAATGCTAACGTTAAAAAATAGCATTGACACCCAACCTAGATACAACATTACTCAAAAAATAAATAAAGAAGAAGGATGATCACATACATTCCCTTAAAAAATATGTAAGGTTTATAAAGGTCGATAAAATATAGAGCTGTTTTGATATTCCGATTGAGCTTAGCACATAAGCGTTGCAAGTGCTGGCAAAATATGATGTTTAATAATTGAAGACCCTGAAACAAATAAGATTAATCTCTAAGTAATACTAAAAACAATAATTAATGAGAACACTAATAAATGAAGATAATTTATTAATTAAATTAAAATTAAGCTTTACCTTCAATGGTAATATATAGCGCATGTTCATGTATCGGTAGAAGCTATCGATTGAAGTGAAGACAAGAGGCTTGCTGACCTTGATGGAGTTTCCATCTTTACCTATCCATGGATGCTTAGAGAAGTATCTGTAGCCATATTCTTTGAACACCAAAGGATTTATGGGATTTCTCATGGATGACCCAATATGGTAGATAGTCAGATGATCGGATGGTTGATTTGCATTGGCAACTATGGCTACGATCATGGCATTCACGACCATGTCTCCGGGGATCTGTATATTAATACCAATTTACATGCCAAATAATAATATCATAATATTAAAAAGTACATCTAAAGTATACGACACTTTTATACATTAACTAATTACATCGAATTATATATCAACACATAATTTAAGATAATTTAATAGTATATAAAAGTAATTTATAATTTAATATATATTTTGAACGTTAATATAACATCACTATAGTATTAAAGAATTAACTCACCACATCGAGGATTGTCTCAGGATCTCCAAGGAAGCATTCTAATCTCCCCGTCCCATATCCCACGGTCAAGTGATCAACAGTTCTAGTGCACAATCCAAGCTTCAAGTAAGACATTTCTTTTCTTTTTTTTTCTTTTCAAGCAAAGAAATATAAAAATGGCATGATTTGGAACGCCATTAATCTTCATGTCTTACAAGTATTACAATATATGATTCTTTTGTTTCTTTTTTCTTTTTTGGTTCTAATTACAATATATGATTCAATCTAATGGGATCAATGATGTACAATTATCATTGATGTTGACTTTTATTTTGATTGAGCTCCTAATTGAATTTATGTAGAGTTGACAATTTAACCCGTTTTCCGTAAGCTCGACTTAGCCCCGACATGCTTAGATTGACCCAAATTTAGATTTGACTAATTTATGATCCGACTTAGATTGAATCAATATTTTAAATGTTGGACCTAAGGCAACCTATGAAGTTATGACTTCGCCCTAAAGCCTGGCTCTGTAAGCTCTAATGTTAGCTCAACCTACTGGCCTAATCTTGGACCTAAGCCGACCTATGAAGTTATGACTTGGCCCTAAAGCTTGGCTCTGTAAGCTCTAACGTTAGCTCAATCTACTGGCCTAATCTAAATATTCATTTTATAATTTTAATTAATTAATTTATATATATATATATATATATATATATATATATTTATTTTTTTTTCTACTTTACCCATTTTTTATGACCGTTCAACAATATCTTTAACTGTGTGGTTATAATTTTTTAACATTATAAATGAAATTAATTTTTATATATGATAAATTGCCAAAGCGTCTATATTGAGATATTCAATTCGACTCATAAACCTGACCCACAAAAAAAGAAAATATTTAATTTTGAATTTCATGAAAACAGCTTAATTTTTAGATTAATGTCGAGGAATGACAGTCGCTTGCATCGGATGTGATATCTTGAAGGGAATAAATTATTAATGTACTTCATAATTAAAAAGCTCATTAATTTAAATTACCTAATCCCTTCAACCCAACCAGGGAATGGTTCTTTAAATGTGCTGGTGATGACGGTTGGCCGAATTATAGCGACAGGAACATTTTCTTTCAACTGTCCAATCAACATTTCTCCCATTGCCTTGGTGAAAACGTAGGTGTTTGGCCATCCGTACATTCTTGCCCTGTTATCAAAATTTATAGAAAAAAAATATATGAACAAATACATCAAATTGATATTAAATTTCTCATGAAGAGTTCCTTTCAATTATAATTTTATCAAAAAGAAATTCGAACTTAAAATTAAATCCTTCAATCTTTCTTAAGTTCAGCCCATGAACCATTGAATCAACCCATGGTATAAACACCATGTTAATCATTTAAAAAAGCATGTTAAGTATTATATAAATACTCACTATTAATACAAATAAAGGTACCAAATTTAATATTATATTATTATTAGAAAGTTTTTATGGTATTTACTTATTACAGTACTGTTGAGTCAATAAATTTTGAAAAAAAGTATACCTGTAAACATTTGAAATTAACTAAATATATTAATTCAATGATATAAATGCACATGTGAAGTCCTCTGGATGACAGACATATTGACTCTTCTCTGTCTGTCTTATCATTCAATGCCCAACAACCGTAACATATGCTAACAAGTGATAATAATATAAGGACGTACCTTGAGAAACTTCAAGTATCAATGATTATGGATGGTTTTAATTAATTGTGCTATTAAATTATTATTAATGAATATGGGAACTTTTTCAATTAATGATATAATGAATGTTGATAACAAATTAAATATAGTAATATGCGTATCAATATCTTATTGATGTTTTTATAATATATAATTTACCAACCGATGGGTTAGTTGGATGGTTCAAAGGCCGAACTCAAAGGGGTTGAGGGACTCGGTGTCGAGTTCGAGCCTTCCCCTTTGACCTAATCATAGTTGGGAGAGATATCTCGGTCTCTACAGAATAGTCTTATTCCGAAAGAGAAAAAAGACACAATCGGATGTCGAAATCCCGGTATCTAAACAAAAAAATAAAATAAAATGTTGATATAATTTAATCATTAATGTTGTCGCACATGTATGAAGCAATTAATACATAATGAAATCCAATTACATGTGAAAGAAAATACTATTCTAACTAAACAGAAAAAAAAATATTATATTATCATAGTCATTAGATATGTTTTATGTTATGGATCTCAATATACGTAGATTATGATGGAATGAAAATATATAAATACATATAAGAAATAAAGAAAATATATATATATATAAACAATTAATAATTTTGAAATGAGTCATGGGATGGGAATTTAGTTTTATAGAAACCTTTGTAAGCCAAGTTCTTTCATGGCAACTTTCTCTTCCTCTATAGTCAATTTTTGAGCATGAAGTTCCTCTAATCTTTCATTCACCAGTAGTTGCTCTTGTTGGATGTCCAAGTCCACGTTCCCATTAAGTGTTTCCCCCATCTGGAAAGGCTTCTCTGTCACAAGTCCTGACTTTTCTCCGCACACATAAGCTATCACAAAACCATCATGTATGTATATGTTGTCACATAGCAACTATATAATAATCAGAGTAATGTTGCATTAACATTCAAAGTGTATATCTATAGCAATATCACTTTTTTATGCTTTAAGATTGTCTTGAATCATGTATTAGTATATGATTCAAGACAATCTAAAGGTGTACGGATGAAAATATATATTTTGGACATACATTTTAAATATCAATTTAGCATTTTCGTTTCTCCCCTACTTAACATTCACCTGTTGAGACATGTAGAAGTATCTCTAGTTTCACACAGTTCTTTGCAAAGTCAAGAACATGCTTGGCTCCCCATGTATTTATACCCAGTGCTACGTCATATCTGCACACATGTAATCAAATTTCATATGTATAATTCTTAGAAAAGTTAAATTTCTTAGTAGCTAGTTGTTTTACTTTACAAGGAGCTCTTGCTAATATATGGTTTAAGTGTTACCTTGCATTAAAACTAACTGTTGCAGCTAAATTGACAACAACATTGATTTCTCTCCACATATCTTCCCTCATCTTCAAATCTGTTATTCCCAAGTTCTCGCAAGCAATGTCCCCGACCACTGGGATAACCTTGTTTGAAATGAAGGAATCGAAGTCCTTACCCCAATTTTCTCTTAGAATCCTGAATAACTCTTTCCCTGTCACCTGAAAATCCAACAAGATTATTCTTTAAAAGACCAGCGATCCCAGGGCAAATCATGGTAATATTCCAATCCAAATACTAGACGGTTATATTAGGTAGTTGACAACTAATGTAAAATTTTCTAGTAATGTAAAAAATGCAATTACAAATATTATGATAGTTTTATATCAATTAGATCATTTATTAGATACATTGAAATGTATAAAATACACATATACAACGAATATGAAAGTATAATTGCATTTTTGCAGTTAGAATACCTTTTTTCATAAGATAAATACTTTTACGACTTAAAAATTATATATCCAAGACTGTATGGTGAATGGTGGGTGTTTCTTTTTTTTCTCTCTTTTATGAAGTGGTGATGTAGTATATTGTCACATTACCTTAGATATAGTTTTGGGTACATATCTTAGGTCATTTTAACACTCATCTTTCCATTAAATAGCTACCTCATCACCCAGGCGTTGCTTGGCGTTTTGGGCATCTGCTGCTCTTATAAGTAGAAAGAGTCTTTTCACTTTAGGCTGAAATCTCAGTACTTTCTCCACGAAAACTGCAAAAATGGAAACCCAATTACATACATATGTGCTAGAAGAGCTAGGAAAGTTAGATGCATGGGAGAAGAAAGAAGAAAAAAGTAATATATGATAGTACTCTTTGCTAGAAAACCAGTGGAACCAGTAACAAGAATGCTCCTATTCTCCAAAGACTTCAAAATGTTGCCCAACTCCATCAGAACTGAGAAGCGAAAGTAATGGAGGGGACGATCTCTTCTGACACTATGTTTGATCAAATATTTAGTTATTTATAATTGCATTGGCTTGATGGTGTAGTCCACCAAATGGTCCTTGTTGGGTTCTTGTGGATATTTTTGCTTGGCTGGATCATAAATATTGTGTTAAAATAATGGCAGAACTAGTTGAAAGCATTTCTCCATCACACTGTTTTGTTTCATTCTACATGTTAATGCCACGAAAGCAAAGTGTAAAATATCAAAGAAATATTCAAATGGAGAAGTTTTATTAATTAACTTCCTGCTCTTATAACTTTGTAAATACACACATACATACATAATACATAAATGTAATACATATATACATACATAATACTTACATATATGTATTTCTTAATCAAACGATCAATGATCAAACAAAATATTTCATCCTTTTCTTTTCAAAATTTATAATTAGGTTGGTAAAAGATGATAGTAATGAAATTATTAATTTTTGTTACAACATATTTGGTTACCTGTTCAAGTTTTTTCCTTCTAGCATGGGTTTGGAGATTATTTTAGTTATAACTATAAAACGTTATAGACATGCGGCAGGGGTGACCATCCTACCGTCCAACCCAAATCTTTTTGGTTAGGTAAGCTAATTAACTAAAAATAATAGTCATTATTCTATTCATCATTCTCTCTATATTCACATGTCATAATTGAATTACATAAAATGTTCTAATGAAAATAGCTAGCAAGAAATCATCTAGCTAACCATTATACTATTTACATTTGATTTATAAATAATTTTATAAAATAACATTTAGAATTCATAGATTAAGCTAGAAGAACACGCAATTTTATAATCTATATATTGAGTAAACCCAAACTAACCTAAAATCAAAATTAGGTTGGGTTAAAAAAAATTAACTCGACTTAATTGAGTTGGGTTGATATTTAGCTAAAACTTGAACCAACTTAAATTATAAACACTTCTAAGATGCAGGGTGGAAACGCAATCAAAACTCAACCACCTCATGATAGACACATTTAAATTGTGTTTCCATCCTAAGTACTTCCAGCACGACTCTTTAATTATTATTCTCAATAAAATAAACATATGCTTTGATTAGACGGATTTAGATAATGATTAAATAATATTGAAATATTGGCACTCTTTTAACTCTAGCCGAAGTATAGTGGAAAAATAAATATTATTATTATTATTATTATTATTATTATTATTAAGAAGAAGAAGAAGGTGAGACTAGTTTTTTTTAAAAACACGTTCTCTTTAAGTGCTTCTTAAAAAAGCATTTTGTACCAAATAAGGCCTATATAAATCATTTGGAGGGAATAGAAATTGTTCTCTTTAATATAATTTTCATTAAAGAAAAGAATTTATTATTGCACTAGATGGTAGATGGTTAGGTAAGCATCTCCTTTCTAAATTAAATGCTTTAGACATATTTCTCTTTGAAATGCAATTGGACAGTATATTGATCATGAGGATGTATATAAATAAAATTTCTATGTTAAAATTACCATTTTTTACTGAATCAAATAATTATTTTTTACTGAATTAGGTGGTTGACAGTTAGGTAAGTGGCTTCTTTCTAAGTTTAAGTGTACATTCCTCGAATTAATTAGATAGTAGTTGTATAGTTTACGTATATCTGAGAATTTAGGCTGCGTACGTTCTTTATATAGTTTTTCTTTTTGTTATTATTAAATAAATAAAATTAAATAAAATGTACACTATGTTAAAACTACTTTATATAAATCACTTGGAAGAAAACGAATTCTCTTCTATATCGTTTTTATTAAATAAAATAATATATTTTTAATATTGGGAGTTAGATTGTAGATGGTAGGTGATCACCTCTTTTGTAGGTTAAGTGCTCTAAATATGATGTTATAATGGTACAATTGGTTTAAAATATAGACCTATCTAGTCCAATGGGGGTTGGGCCAATAAATGCCAAGTTATAGAACATATTGATAAATTGAAAATGAGGTTGATGTGGCCTATTTTGGAACTATAAGAAATGGAGAAATTAATATCACTTTAGAAAGCCTTTGGACTAATGCTTTGTAAATCTAATTACACGACTGATGATTTTTAATACTAGTTGAATTCAAGTATTTTTAGTTATTCAATATATTATTTGATCAAATGATCATAATCATTCAATTGAGAACATCATAGAAAAAAAAAAATAAAGTTGCATGTATTCCTCTATAGATTCATTAATAATATGCATGTGAGAAAAGTATAGTCTCCATCACAGTTGTATTGAATTTAATGCAGTATTAAGCAAAGAAATTTAGAAATTTAACACAAGCATAACAACTTTTGACAATATAATTAGTTGCAAAGTTTATCATATATATGAATCTAAAAACTCTTTAGAGAGAGAGATACACACATGCATGATAATCACAATGGTGTAAATAATTAACATATTCCAACGATAAGATGTTCCTTAATCTATTCAAAATGACAAGTAATAATAATTTCTCAAAACTTTTAATGACTTGGAAAAGAGAGCTTAAAGAAAATAAAAAACATAGGTTTCGAGGGACTATTATATATGGCCATGGCAATGGCAACAATTGGTCCCATCTTCCTTCTTGTTGCTTGTTGGGCGTACTTTAAATTTAATAATATTAAAATAACGAGAGGGACCTTAGAAAACTGCCCTTCCTAGTACGTAGCTGGAAGGAGAAAAAAAAAGGGGGAGGGGGGGAGGTGAATTTATATGAAATTGGCATAAAATATATGAGCTACAAAAAGTTAAAAAAAATATATATATATAGGTACCAAGATATATAGAAGGAAAAAGTAAAATAATAGTTAGATTCTTCCCCCCCCCCCCCCCCCCCCAATAAAGGAATTTTTACCGAATACTGAAATAAAATTGATTTTCAAGGATAGTATTGAATAAACAAAAAAGGGAGATGCAAATATAATTACTCTTGTTAGTCCAGTTTTTAGTTCTTTTTAGTCATATATATGTTAGTGGTTCAACTTTAGATATTAGTCTCACGTCGACTGTATTTTTTCAAGTTAAGACACATAAAAAGTTTCACATTCTCACACTAGTAAGAGACATTTCTTTAAGGAGAAAAATAAAACCTCCCGCAACTTGCCTTTCTCGCATGTTTTATGTGGGCGCCAACAAACCCAATAGCCAAATATAGGGGCCAACCAAATTTGGGAGCCCGCAGAATGAACAATATCTTGCGCCATATGAGACGGGTCAAAATTAACTTTAACATATATATATATATGTGTGTGTGTAATACAAGTCAACAACTCAATTAAGCCTTTTATTAACAACATGAATGTGATGCATTACAAATGGTACAAACTATCAATTCAATATGAACAAAATATAATTGAGCTTGTTCATTAATTTAACTAATTGTATTCTTTAGAAGATATATTATTTATGGACGGCTTGAAAATATAGTTATCATCAACACATGTACATTTTAATGTCACATGGCATCATTTTGAATAACCATTATTAATATATAAAGATTTTATGACATCTACAATTGAAATTAAAGATAAAAAAAAATAAAGTATTTACACCTTTTGTATGAAAGGGATACATGCATGGTTATTGTACTGGTCAAGGTGATATTTTATCATGTTAATAAAATTAAATAAAATATTGTTTAATTCTTCTTGAGAACCACGTCAATATTAAACATGTAGCGCGTGTATAGTTATTGTCATCATCTATGAAAAAAAAAATCATTGAATAATCTTGGATAAAAGTAAAACCAAAAAAGAAAATAATATTGGAAAGAAAAGGGAAGATATTGATGAAGATAAAGTCTTTAAATAAATAAAAATTTTCAGGTTAAAAAAAGAAAAGATTTTGGCGTAATTAATGTCTCAATGAAGCAAAATTTGATGTTGATGCAAGAAAAAATATTCAAGAAATGTTTTTTAAAAGGTGCATACACGTGGAGATTCATTAAGACTCCCATATGTTAGGACTTGTTCGGGTAGTTGGAGTTGGCGTAGTTTGTCAGTAAAAATTTATAGTAGAATGATCAATAAGGCTTCGAGATCACACATCTTGAGATCACAACCCTAATGTTTTATTTTTATTTTTAATTAAGATCGGGGGTGAGTCGGGGCCTAAAATCAGGCCGAAAAACGTAGTCGATGGACAACAGGTGAATATTTCTGTATTACCCTTTATTGGTCCCGAGGGATGGAGGAGGCGAGGTTAGTTGAAAGATGGTTATCGGTTCAAAAACGTAAGGTGACCTTATTTTTTCAGGGTAAGAAAGGGTAGAGAAAATACCTGGAGCCAATGTCCGAGTCAATGTAACATGAAAAAATTGCAATATCCTAATGTTGATTATAAATGGAAATTTAAGTTGGTTTAAAAGAGTTCAGCTATTTATGAGAGTGTAGGGCATAAAAATAAGTAAAATAAAATAGAGAATGGTATAACAAAAGGTTGACATTAATTAGATTTTGAAGATTATTTATCATCTACTCAAACAAGTTAAGAATTTAGCTAAAAAACACCATTTCTTCAACCCTAAATCCAACAACTTTGACAATTTTTCTTAAAAGAAAGAAAAAAGAAGAATCACCTTACAGAAATTAATCTAATTAATAATTAAATGTTGGCTTGACTTGCATTGCATTTATTTCATAGAACAGATCAACCCATGTACAATGAGTAGGTCATATTGGTATGTGTTAAATCTTCCAAACAATTCTACTATAATTGATTAACGCTCATTGTTCAAATTTATGTTTTTCAAATCAAATTAATTTTAATAATAATAAAATAACTAAAGAGGTGTTGATAAAATAGTTGGATTAAAGGACAAGTTACCGAAAGGTCACGAGTTTGAGTCTCATCCTACTTGTTTTCCTTTTAAGGTATATACGAGCTCAAACAAATATTTTTTTTTCTGATTTCAGGAGGTGCCTCTTTGCAGATTAGGGACTTGTACCTTCTGAGATTAGTCAAGGTGCCCATTTGCAGATTAAGGACTTGCACTTTCTGAGATTAGTCAGATACGCGTAAGTTGACTCGGACACTTAAATATCAAAATAATAATAATAATAAAATATAGTCATACAAATAATATGACAATGTATATCTTTTATATATTGTTATATCGAACAATTTTTTATTGAATGTATTTTCAATATACAACTTATTTTTTATGCAAATTCTATATATATTTACGTAAGATTAATGAAACCTTTTCGTAGTTCTGCCATTTGTTTTGGACCATTGACATTTAATATCCTATTCAGCACTTCTTTTTTAAAATTTGTAAGTATTATAAAATTAATTTTTTTATATTAATTTCTTATACTATATGTAATTATGCAAAAGTCCTGTTTGATTTTCATGTTTTGATTGATTGATTTATTTATTTATTTTACAATGATTATAAGTAACTTGCTCCGTTGCTCCTTATTCCTTTCTCTTTCTTCATGTTTAACCCGAGTAATACTCTTTCATATCTAAGATCTTTATACTAATACTTAATATAATGACTTTCAGATTTTAATATCTGTGATTAATATTAGTGTTCAAGAAAAATATTATTTATTGTTAATAAATAGCCACATGTTCATGAAGGATAAAAATAAAAATAGGAAAACTTATATTAGCATTTAAAATAATTAAATAGATTTTTAAATAAATATTTTGTAAATTCAATTTGTAGAAGATAAATTATTATTTTTATTATAAACTAGTTACCTACTTAGTAATTAAATACTATTTTATAATTTGATTAGTCTTACTTAAAAACTACTTATTAATGTTTAAAATTTATTTTATAAAATATTTTGTTAAATTTATAAATAATTAATGCTTAAGTAACATACTTAAAAACATAATTTTTTACAATCCTTAAGGGTTATTGGGATAGCCTTGAATCACGCCGTTATGATTTAATGCAATTCATCAACTTTTAAAAACAAATATAAATAATATTATTTATCAAAATATTTTTATTTCTTTATAAATATTTTAAAATAGATTTGTATATACCGTAAGACAAAAATGATTGTAAAATATTTTTTTGTAAAACTCTGCAACGTACGAACTTTAAAATAAATGAATTGCAGAATTTCCTGCACATGTACATCTTTTTTAATTTTTTTAATTTTTTAATTTTTTATTTTTTATGGACTAGTAGTACATGTACATCTACTAGTATTAATAAGCTGACACAAGGACGGTGGAATTGCTTATAAGGGTAAAATTGACTTGAATTTAATTTTGTATTTAATTACAAAATAAAATTTACTTCTCAATAAGGTACTTTTTTAATTTTTACCGATTTTCTCATATTAGATAAGTGTCATCTTTCTTGTAAAGTAAGACTAATTTTTTTAAATTCAAGAATTGTGGATAGTAAAGGCATCAAAAACATTTTTTTTTTTAAAGATTTAAAAATAATAGCGACATTTGGCCAAAAATTTATAGCGGGACCGGAACATCAAAATATAAAACTTTATAGAACATGGGCTCTAAGGCTTTTAAATACATCTTTTTAATTATTTCAGACAATAATAGACGTTTAGACCTCTACCTTCTTCCCATTTATAAATACACTTTTGCTCTCACTTTCATTATTAAACATTTTTATCTTTGTCCCAAAATATAATAATACATAAAAGAAAAATCTACATCTAAAGGTTAGATGAACTTGTATTCGCCAATAAGGCATTGGTTCGATAGTTCAAGCGGCTGGTCTACTACACGAGTTCGGAGGTTCGAGGCGAGACTTTGAAAGGACGAATACTATATTTTTTCGAATTTTCTCATTGGCACAGAGTGGCTGCATGGACCGACTGTGGGCTAGCTTTGAAGAGCCACCAAATCGAATTTTGTTGGTGTGGGTATTAGTCGGGTCTTGAGTGGCTAAGATTTCCCACGGGTGGGGTGGGTATTGGGTTATACTTGTTTCTTCTCAAAAAAAAAAAAAAAAAAAAAAAAAAGATGAACTTGTATTCCTATTCAATAAATCACATACAACATACATACATACATACTTAAACATGCATTTTGCTACTACAAAAGAAATCTCCTTCGTGAAAGGTCTCACATCCTGTGGGTTTTCGTCTTCTCTTGTAGAAGTTTATGATGGAGAGTGATCTTTTGGGGTTCTGGAATTCGTTCTCTATAACTGAAGAAGAGGATCAGGTTTGGGACATTATTGGAGTGTAGGAAGATAATGTGGGTGTTGACTTACGAAAATGCTTATATGCTACGATGCTTTCCCCTAAACCAGTAAGCAAAGAGGGATTTCGTCTACAATGACCCAACTTTGGAAAACTTCAAAACTGACCTTTTTCAAGGAGGTTGGGGAGAAGCTGTTTATTATACAGTTCAATAATCTTGTGGATCGAAAATGGGTATTAGAGAGGGAACCATGGCATTTTGATAAAGCTTTAGTGGTGTTGGTTGAAGTAGATGGCATGAAAATGCCAACAGAGACAAAGATGAAGTGGACAAAATTTTGGATACATGTGTATGATCTTCCCATTGCATATATGACTAAAGAGGTGGCGCGAACCATTGGGAATGCCTTAGGTAAGTTCGAAGAGATATCGGAGGACCAAAGGCAATGTTGTTGGGGACGATCTCTCCGCATTCGAGTTCGCTTGGATATCCGGAAACCAGCCCGACGTGGCTTGAAAGTCCGAGTAGCTCAAAAAAGTGAACCTCTCTGAGTCTCTCTCAAATATGAGAGGCTTCCGGATGTGTATTATTATTGTGGCAGTTTGGCCCATATAGTGAAATTTTGTGAAAAACTCTTGTTGGAGGAGCTGCAAATGCAAGAAACCAGGTATCAATATGGATCATGGCTGAGATTCAATGAAGGTAATTCTCTCTCATCTGGGCGAAATACAGAAGATGGGGGAGTCTTTAAGGTGAGAAGCTCACCCATGGCGGTAGAATTTCCAACGAGAGCGATGATTTTGTGTGGCTCCAGCGAAGGTGGTGAGGCCGAGGTCGATGTCAGAAGCAGTGATGATAATGCCAGAATTTGCAGGATGGTGATAGGAACGTCTCTTATTCAGGCAGCGTCTCTGACATGTGAAATAATTGATGACATTTTAGATGCATCTAATAATCAAAAATACTCTCAAGATAAAAGAGAGAGAAGTTGTAGCACCCGTGCCTTTAGGTGACGTCATTTTGTCCCATAGTGTACCCGTAGAGTACACGTATATGTATTCATATACGTATGTGTATATGTATTTTGATGCTTAAAGCACGTAAATTCAAGTGTCTTTGCATGATTTTAGGTCATAAAGAGTGCACATGAAGTTTCGGAACCATCGGAGACCCGTTCGACATCAAAACATGTCGAAAATGGTGTTTTGGATCTAATGGAGCTTGCTCCATGGAGGAAGAAATTTCTGTCACAAATTACATCAATGGTTTGATCTCCTAGATTCGTGGTCCGATTGTGATGAAATTTTTTCAACTTATTCTTATATGATAGATCTTCATTATGATTGGTGAAGATCTTGATCGGAGTTACCTACTATGAGTTATAAGACTCCAAACACTGTTTCACGGATTTTAGGATTTTCTTACGCAGTTTTGATCAAAATGTTAGATCTCGGAATCCCACCGTTGGATTGAGTTGAACATTTACCATAATGTTGGTTACTGACTCATGTAACTTTTGAACGGTTACGATGTTAAATTGGTAGGTATTTTGCAAGAAATTGACTATCTAAGTGCAAGTATTGTAACAGGAAAACTGAGTTTTTGATAGTTTGTGGCAACTTTTAGTTGTGGGCCCAAACTTATCTATTTAAGCAACCAAAACGTAATTTTAAGCTCATTTGCTCATTTCTCAGCCAGAAAAGAGAGAAAGGAGCTGGAGAGGAGAAAAGGAGAACACCTAAGGTTTGCATTTTTCCTCCATTTCTTCCTTGAATCTCTCAATTAGTTGCATGATAGCTTTATTTTGAGCATTAGGGTTTCATTTTGATGCATGCATTGTGATGAACCTTGGATGGGTGGAAGACCAAAGTTGGAGTTGAGTCTTGCATGGCACATATGTGTGATTAGAGAGTGTTAGGAGTACTCTAATGGTGAAACCCCCAATTTCTAGCAAGAAATTGGAAGGGTTAGTTCAAATGACCTATACTTAGTTTATGGCCTTAGACTTTTTCAAAATCTTTGCATGTCAACTATGTTGACCTAGTGGCCATTGTGGATGATTCCATGTTGCAAGATCAGTAAAATTCATGGCTGAACATGGTGGCATAGTGTAAAATTGGCAGTATGGCCTATGTATGAAAATTTCCAGATTTGGAGCTTTTGGTGCTCTTGATATAAAATCTGAAAAATTATGCAATGTAGGTCTAATTTGACATGATTATGGTTGTTTGATGATTGAATTCAGTGGGTTCTCATAATGGACACCCTAAGGTTGACTAATTTTGATCTAGGCTAAGTATTTGACATTTTTCACGTATTTTGGTAATTTTGCATGTAATTTGGGGATTTTGCCCAAATTGGGACTTTTCACCCAAAGCAAGTCAATTTATGAAATTGACTTGGGGATTGTTTAATTGGACCTAAATTGAGTAGAATCATGGGTTTAAAATGTTAGAACCTATGTTAAATTGATATGACTTAGTTTATTTTGACCTTATGTTTTATATTGGCCTAATTGGGGATTTTGACCAAGACTTAGTCAATTGATGAAATTGACTTGATGTATAGTTTAATTGACCCTAATTATAATTGAATTTCATGTATATTAGTGGTTGGATCATGGGATCACCCTATTACATTCAATTTAGGTCAATCTTAGTTTAATTGAGTCTAAATGATCAAGTTGGGCAATATGGAAATTGACTCAAGGGGGTAATCAATTTAGAATCTAATTGACTTTAGATTGGGTTTGAACATGGGGTTTTGACACACTCTATGACTGATTTTCAGTTGTGTGAACCATGTTATTTCTAGGTCTTGTGATTGATCTTGAACTCGTTTAGTCAATTGGAGAGTTTTGCCGATTGGATTGGCTAGACTTAGCCAATCAAGTGTGAGTGTTCCTTTACTTTTGGATTATTTATATGTGGCATTGTATTATAGAAATGTTTTAAATGCTTATGTATTATGGTATGCATGTTTTAATGTTTTCCATGAAATATATTTGAACATAATTCATTGGGATGACAATTCGGGTTGAAGCTCCTAGTTGGAATTTCCTCTTTTTAGAAATTCTCGTAATTCTAGCGGCGATCCCAGTTGTGTACCCTGCAGAGGGTTTTATGGCTTGTGTATGGGTATGTTAGTTTAAACTAACCCTACGTATTGCACAACCCCAGAAACCCTAATAGAATACAAGTATTGTGTGCGTGTTCGGGCGTTGTGTGTCGCGCACCAGGCCTTGAAACCCCCATACTCAGGAGCTGTTATGTGGCGACCCCGCACCTCGGACTACCAACCCCGCAGGGAATGGCGTGCGGAATGCCGGGGCGGGACGCCCGGCGTAGGCATCTTCGACCACTCCTCAACTCCCGTGAGGTGGTTGAGACCCTACAAGCCTTATCCCAAACAACGATATGATATCAAAAGGCATTAAACAAAACTACCCACCGTATTAATCATCCAAGACAAGAGATAATCCATAAAAATGAACCATAAATAATAATCATAATCCCTACAGTCCATTAAAATTGACATACTCATAAAGTCCAAAATTGTGGGTACAAATAAAACCGTCATATGCCCACATAGTCTATCTAACAAGTCCCAACTCACCCATACTACAATGTGGTAAGTGTTATAATTACATAATCCAAAATATGGTACTTCATAATTTAAAACACAATTCAATCAAAATGCCTCTCAACTCACATCGAGGCCTTGGATTCTCTCGCAGGCAAGGCCCTCAAGATATGACTACTCTTTTGCCCTTATTCGGGACAGAAGGACCTGAAAGAGGAAAATGAGGGTGAGCCAACGGTGCCCAGTGAATAGAATTCAGATATGCTATCAATACTCATCAATAAATATCATGTATGCATGTCAATGTGTAGCATGATTTAAAAGCTCATAACATATAGATATCAAACATTTATAATAAGTTCGATGCAAGTAAAAACTTATCAATTTGGATCCACATTCCACATGCATTGGGTTACTAGTAGACGTTTATTTCACCGTACCGTTGATCCCAATCATGTTTATTTTGGGTTACTAGTGCACGTCTGTTTCACCGTACCGTTGACCCCAATCTCTTCCTTTCCTAAAACCCTCCTATGACAAGGTTAAGTCCCCCTATTAGCCAGATAGATGGGCCCAACCAAAGTCATAAGGTTTTCTCAAATCAATGCATCATTCAAAACATTAGAACACATTCATGCTTTTAACATACAATATATAAGTGATATGATGACATAAAAGATATAATCATAAATGAAGTCTACTCACAACCAAGCCTCGCGAGAGTATTTAACCACACACGACCACCAAACCGAATCAACCCAATCAAGATCCTGAAACATACATCAATATCCTACCATACATCAATTTCTATGCTCAATCACATAGACATTACACATCAACCCTAAATCAGCCCACATATAAACAATAGGCCTAAATCCCATCTAATCCCATCATTCAAGTCAAATCACATGACTTAGGCCTCTAATGCATAGTTCTCATACATAAACCATTCTATTAATCAAAAATACTGATTTTCAATTCCTTAGGCATAAACATGCCCAAATTTGGCCACTTGATCACAAGTAGGTCTAACCCATGATATGGTCACAACCACCAAATCAGTAGCATAATCAACTCTAATCATGCTTAATTAAACATAAGTTGCATCAATTCAATGATTCTAGGCCAAAAGCATCAAAAGCCCTAAAATATGAAATTTTCCATACTTAGGCCATATTGTCGATTTACACTAGGTCACCATGTTCAGCCATGTATATCACTGATTTTGCATCATGGGTTCATCAACAATGGCAACTAGGTCAACATAGTTGACATGCAAGCTATTTGGAAAGGTCTAAGTTCATATTCTAAATTTAGGTCTAATACAAGCAACTCTACCAATTCTTCATTTACTATTCTGTTCAGATGTATCAATATACCAACAAAAATATGTAATCACAAAATCAACCGTACAGATTGAAGTATGTGAAGATACAAACCTTCTGTCCAAATATCAGCCCAATCCAACGGTGGACCGAAAAGATAAGTATATTTGATGAACAAGTCTTTAATCAGACAATTTCTCCTTTCCTGCTGCAAATACTCAAACTCATATGACTATATCACACAAAATACTAAACTAATACACATCTTCACTGTTCAGAATATAGAAATATCAGTTATAAACTACATACCCAAATTTTATATCCATCCAACGGTAGATTTAGGAGATCTATAAGTTTGAGCGAAACACCACGAGAAATCCAGAATCTCCGACCAGCTTTTTTTCAGAGGTTAGATCTCTCAGAAGAAACCATAACTCAAGATCTCCACCGTTCCGAATTCCGCACTATCCGTTTTACACGACATACTCAAATTTTATATCCATCCAACGGTAGATTAAGGAGATCTAGAAGTTTGAGAAAAATGGCGCGAGAAATCCAGACTTTCCGACCAGCTTTGTTTGAGAGGTTAGATCTCTTAGAAGAAAATTCTGATCAAGATCTCCACCGACCAGAATGAATAACCATAAGTTACGAACTTTCTGACAAATTCTGAGCTCAATCTGACCATAGATTCGAAAGATCCACCTCTTTGATGAAAACATTGCAGGGATCTTCCTCCTGCAACTCTCTCCTTCTTTCTCTTTTTCTTTCCTTTCTCTTCTTTTCTTTCTCTTATTCTTTCCTTTCTCTCCACTCACCTCTTTCTAGCACTTCCTTGATTCCCTCCTTAATTCTCTCATTGATTCCCTCCTTGATTCTCTCCACTCATTCTAGCACTTTCTTGAGGGCATGGGACACTTGTCCACTTTTATGCACCAACCTTCACATGTGTTGGTCTCATACTACCCATACCAACCACATGTACTTTAACCAATTTCATACTTCCATGCATTTTAAATGTCCAATCCATTTAATACACCAAATTTTCATTTTCATTTATCCTTTTATTCAATCAATCCTAACTCATATCAATTCATGGTTTAATGAGCCCATGCATAAATAATAACATATGCGTTATAATTTAATTTAACATGACTCATATACAATTTATGATACATATATTTATATACATTATCAAGCATCAACTATACAAACATTAAACAATCATCAAACAAACACCAAACATATCAAGACAACACATAGAGTTTGGGCAAAAATGCAATTGGGTTATGGGCTAGATGAAATAATTTTCGGGGCGTCACATGTTAGGATTGCATAAGCATGACTACAAATGTTATGCATCGTCTTATGTATGATTTGATGCATTATGTTAGCATGTATGTAATATATTTCGTCATCATGATATTTCAATGATTTGTGATCTTACCATGTTTTATAAATGCACGTATATGCCACTTGTAAATAACATTCACTGAGCTGGTTGTAGCTCACACATCACCATCTTCTTTCAGGATCTGATAAAAAAGGAAAAGGGAAGGCTTGACTGCGGAGCGTCCCTTGTTTTTTGTTTCATGTAGGTGTTGTACATTTAGTTTTGTATTTTGATAATTATGTACATGATAACACCTAGTGATTGTATATTTAACACATAGTTGGGATGTGTTGGGTTTTGTATCATTTTGAAGACTCTGGAATTTTATATTTGGTAATTTGGAGAAATAATATTTTATTTCATTATGATCATGTTAGTTGGTTGTTAAGGATGTACTTTTATTTCTTTTTTGAGGATTCGTATATGTATTTTAGGCTGACGGGACGTCGGGTGTACCGACGGAGGGTATACTCGGAGGTTCCCGTGCCGGTCATGACGTCACGTATAGTGGGTCGTGACACAAGTAATTGATAAAGTGGAGAAAAACCAACTTGGGCTGAATTCTAAAGCCCAACAAATTATGTTAGGAACTGAAAGTGACCAAGAGCCCATCTCTAATATACAACCATCTTTTTTGATGATTCAAGATGGGCTGAAGTCACAGGCCCAAGTTACATCTTTAGGAGCGGATAAAGATAAGGAATCTAGCAACACTACACAATCTAATATGGTGGATGATTCAATGCGGTCTGTGACTTGGCATCCTGAATCCACTGCGAAAGAAGTGATTATGGATGAGGTAGATGGAGAGCCCAATCCACTATATCCAAACCAGGCTTCCATCTCTTACTGAAGCCAAGATAATCCAAGCCTGAACAAACATGGATCAGTTCTGATGGATGAGTTCGAAAATGGGGGGAGCCAAATGCCTACATCTCGCCATTAGATACGTTGGAAGAAATTGGTGAAAGCTATGCATGGTTCTGGAAGTACAATTGTTCCATCAGAAATGGTGGCATTAGAAGTTGAACCAAATTCCAAAAGACTCAAATCTTTCCCTTCTTCTTAGATTGATGAGGCTTTAGAATTGGCAGGGTCTGCTCAGCAGCCCTGCCGGTCACCATGAAAATCATAAGCTGGAATGTTCGAGGGCTTGGGAACCCTCGAACATTCCGTGATATAAGCAATTTAGTTTGCATTCAAGATCCCAAAGTACTTATATTAATAGAATCAAGGATTGTTGCGACCAAGATTGATCCTTTGAAATCGAAGTTGGGCTTTAATGGAGGCTTATGGAGCATCTACAAATGAAAAATGGGTGGGTTGGTGTTCTTGTGGAAGGATTTAGTGCAAATTAACCTTCGGTCTCTCTCTGATGGGCATATTGATGTTCAAATTCAAGATGAAGATGGAGAATGTTGGCAATTAACTGGGTTTTATGGTAAACCGGAAACTCAACTCAAATGTCATTCATGGGAGCTCCTTCGGCGCCTCAAAGACAACACAGATCCTAGATGGCTTATAATTGGTGACTTTAATGAAATTATTAATCTTAATGAGAAAAAAGGGGGGACATTGAGATTAGTAAAACAAATGGAGGAATTTAGAAATGCGATTGATTCTTGCGAGCTTCAGGATATGGGTTTTTCCAGGCCTCCTTTTACTTGGTCAAATAAAAGATGTGCTGAAGACAATATTCAGGAACGACTTGATCAGGCACTATGTTTAGAGGCATGGAGGAACCAATTTAGATTTGCAAGTTGTCATCACTTGGGATTTTACAGCTCGGACCACCGTGCTCTTATGGTAAATACTAAAGCTGATGTGCACTGGGGCAGCTCAAAGAAGAATAGCAGGAGAATGTTATTTGAATCTATGTGGGTGGGGGAAGATAAAGTTCCCGAGATTATTAGAGAGGTCTGGTTGAAGATGAAGAATCCATGAAGCAATAGGGATATTACTCACACTAATGTTGCATGCATTAAGGAGCTTTCTAAGTGGAGTAAAGAGAAGTTTGGCAATATTCCTCAATCGATCAAAAGTCTTAGAGAGCAGTTGGAACAACTATATAATGACCCTCAGAATCAGCAAACTTATAACTTAATGAAGTCAATAGAAGCAAGGTTAGAGAAGTTGTATATTAAGGAAGAACAATATTGGAAGCAAAGGGCAAAAGAAAATTGGCTCGCAGGGGGTGATATGAACACCAGATTCTTTCATTCTAAAGCTAGTGAGAAAAGAAGGCGTAATATGATAAAAGGAATCCTGGACTTTCAAGGGAATTGGGTAACGACCCAAAAAAAGGTGGTTGAAGTAGTAGAACATTATTTTCAGTAGCTTTTCACATCCAGTGGTACCTCCAGTGAAGCTTCACAAAAAGTTTTGGAGAATTTTCCCCGTAAGGTGACTGATGAGATTAACAGAGCACTTCTGCAGCCCTTTCACAACTCAGAGGTAATTTCTACCCTTAACCAAATGAGTCTCATTAAAAGTCCTAGCCTTGACTGTTTTCCTGCCCTATGTTATCAACAATATTGGCATATTGTTGGTGATGATATAACCAGAACTTGTCTCTCCTTTTTGAATGGTGAAACTGATTTGGGAGACCTAAATTGTACTTTAATTGTCTTAATCCCGAAAGTTAGTAGCCCCTTAAGAGTGTCTGATTTAAGACCAATCAGTTTATGTAATGTGGTGTATAAATTGATAGCCAAAGTCTTGGCTAATAGAATGAAACATTGTCTTCCAAGTTTAATTTCTGAGAATCAAAGTGCTTTTGTGGGAGGGAGGCTCATCTCAGATAATATTATCACAGCCCATGAACTACATCATATGAAAAATAAAAGAAAAGGAAGGAGGGGTTCTATGGCTCTTAAATTGGATATGAGCAAGGCTTATGATAGGGTGGAGTGGAATTACCTCAAATTAGTTATGCTAAAGTTAGGGTTTAATGAAGATTGGGTGAATATAATCCTCAAATGTGTCTCTTCAGTTAGATTCTCGATTCAAATTAATGGAAGCATATTCGGTGATTTTTCTCCTCAAAGAGGCTTAAGGCAAGGTGATCCATTATCACCTTACCTTTTTTTGTTTTGTGCTAAAGGTCTTTTTAATATGTTGCAGGTAGCTGAAAATAAAAATTTACTTGAAGGGATAAATATAGCTAGAAAGGGCCCAAAAATATCCCACTTGTTTTTAGCAGATGTCAGTCTTACTTTTAGTCAGGCTTCAAAGAACGATGCTCAAGTTATGAAGGACATTCTTAAGTTGTATGAAGATGCATCAGGTCAGCAAATCAACTTGGAGAAGTCTTTTTTTTTCTTTTAGAGCAAAGGTTCCTCTATCAGTAAAAGAGGAAGTTTCTTCTTTTCTGGGCATCAAGAGTTGCAGTGGTCATTCAAGATACTTAGGGCTGCCATCATTAGGGCAGAGAAGCAGAACCCGAATGTTTGACTATCTCAGGGTGAGAATGTGGAAACTGTTACAGAGTTGGCAAGAAAAATAGTTTTCAGCAAGAGGGAAGGAAGTTCTTATCAAGGCTGTGGCCCAAACTCTTCCTACTTTCTCAATGAGCTGTTTTAGATTTCCAGTCAAGCTTTATAAGCAGTTGAGCTCCTTCATAGCAAAATTCTGGTAGGGTTTCCAAAAAGACTGTAAAAAATCCATTGGAAGAAGTGGGAAGATTTATGCACTCCTAAAGCAAATGGTGGAATGGGCTTTAGGGACTTGGAGATTTTTAACAAGGCTTTATTAGCCACGCAATGTTTGAGGCTTGTCAAGAATCCAAATTCCCTAGTGGCTAGACTTCTCAAAGCTAGATATTTTCCTAGATCTAGTCTTTGGGAAGCTAAAGCATCTACCGATTCATCTCAGATTTGGCGAAGCATAATTTGGGGAAGAGAACTGTTGAAGCAAGGTATTAGATGGCATGTTGGCAATGGTGACAAGATTCACTTCAAACATGATCCATGGCTTCCAAGACCACTTACCTTCAAACCTATCACAACTATGCTAAAATCTAATGACTACAGAGTCAGGGACTTTATTTCTCAAGACATGTCACGACGCCCCTGACGTAGGCTGATGTCATGACCGACACAGAGTACTATACACTGTATATACCCATATACAATATATAATACACTGTTAGCCTCAACGGACATTCACAATAATTCTCACAATTTTTAAACTTTTGACAGCATGTCCCCATAAAATAACATTTCATAAAACCTGATATATCACAAATCATATCATCTCCATATATTGATTTGATATTTTTAGTAACTAAATATATGATTTTTGTGAGTAAAATTCACTATCGTGACCTTCGCGAACGTGTAACACCTCAATAATTAAGATGAGAATCTTTAAGGATGCTGGGAAGGTCAAAGTGATCATAGAACTGTTAAAACTGATTTAAATGGTCGAAATTAGAAGTTCTTTGGTATTAGTTGTATGTTATAGAAAGTGGGTGGAAAGATCCTTGAAGTTATTTGTTCCACTCGCGAAACTAAACTAGGTGAATGCTATATAATGTGTGGACCGTTGTGCATGAGAAAGCTCTCACAGTATTAAATGGTATTACTATTTCCAGAACCTGGAAGTAATTGTGATTGATGAATATCACGTCCAGATCTAAGTTGTGCAGTAAGACAAATACTTGTGTCTCCAGATATTTGGTAGTGCACGAGAATAACTATCCTGAGAGTGAATAAAAATTTGGTGATAGTTAGTTTGAATTGATGAGAGCATTGCCTCCAAAATAAAAAGGTCACACTATCTTCAAATTTTAAAAGTCTAAAGTAATTATTTGAATGGAAAAAAAACTGAATATGAGGTAATAAAGGTGGCAAGAATTCCCGAAGGATTTGATTTTATATTGAATTTTTATCCTGGGAAAGGCCAATATGTTGCTAAGGCATTGAGCGAGAAATAGGCTGAATTGTGAGTGAGAGTTACAGTTATGAGTGTAGTCTTTATTACTCCATGTGTTGATATTTGTGCTCGGATGCATGTTCAGCTGATTGATACTCATATTCAGAGAGTAAAATTTATGATGAGACGAGTATGATATCAGTATGAAAGATTATGAAATTGGTAATATGGATTGTGTTAAATGAAGATGGGATTCAAATGGTATCTTATGGGTTATGGGTTCTGGATGACCATTGATGGACTGATAAGTCTATGTATTCTTCCAATGAACACCATAATTCTATTGATAGATTGAGCAGATTGTATATGTGTGAGATAGGGAGATTTTATGAGAGTACTCAGATATTTGTCATGTCGGATTAAGATCCGAAGATTTTGTCGAGATCTGATATATGATGTAGACTCGATTTGGTACTCATCTCCTTCTCAGTGTGATATTTTATTCTCAGACTGGCTGACAGACTGAGAGAGTGATTTTGATGCTTGTGAGCATGCTCGGGTCTGGTATACTTGAATTTTGGTGGAAGTTGGAAGGAATATTTTACTTGCGTAAACTTGTGTGTATAAATATCTATTATAATAGTATAAAAATGACACTTTAAAGGTTGGATAGTAAGCCTTATAAATCTCCAACTTGTTGATTTGAAGTTATTGTTATTGGTGCCAGATGATATTATTAAATGCACAGGGTTGGTATATAGGCCTTGAAATGTATTGTGGCTGACTCAGTTTTGCTAAGGGTCTTACCACAGAAAAGTCAAATGAGATTTGGGATGAAAGGAAAGCTCGCACCGTAATTTGTTGGACCATTAGAGATCCTTGATAGGATAGGTCCATTGGCTTACCGATTTGCTCTACTGTCACATTTGAGAAGTGTTCGGAATAGTGTCTATATATTGATGTTGAGGAAATGTCATTCGGATTCCATATATGTTATGGATATAACTCAACTCTAAGTTGGGGAAGATACCACGTATCAAGAAGAGCAAACATAAGAGCGAAAATATAAAATGCAGGAGCAGTTTTCACGTGAGGAATATTCCTTGATTCTAAATTTCGAGGACGAAATTCCTTAAGTTGGGGAGATTGTAACACCCCGTTCCTTTAATCAATATATTTGGTTAATTTATACGTACACTGAAGAGTATAATACACGTATAAGTACCTTTAAATCCATGTGTACATATGTCAAATGAACTTGAACATGTCAAAAGTGAGTTCGGAATGTGAGTTTAAATAGAAATCGATTTACAACACGTGTATGTCTCATGTGGATTGAGTGTATAGAAGAAGAAGAAGAGGAATGAAGTAAGAAAAAATAAAATAAAAATACATTACTGTTCATTTGCGGGTCTTGTTCACAGAACAGTACCGTGAACAATACTCATATGAAAAAATAAAATAAAAAAATGTTAAATGATGTTTTTGGAACGAAAAGGAAAGAAAGAAGCAGAGAGAAAGAGAAGACGGAAGAACCGAGAAGAATGAGCAGAAGAAAAAGGGGAAACGCGGGATTCGCGTCAAATTCGGACCCGCGGTAAGTGATTTTCACTCTATTTCTTCGTAAAATTGATATCTACGCTAGATGTAACCTTTCTAGCGTAGTAATTTTTGTTTTGGGAGCCTTTTTACGGCGTTTTCAAAAATTTGTGTTTTGACCCAACGTGAATGAAAATCCGCTAGGAATGAAGAAAAACAATCCCTAGACTGTAGGGATCCCGAATATGTGGTTAGATTGAATTTATGTGTTCATTCAGAATTTTTATAGCCGTTGGAAGTTTGTTAGAATTTAGAGTTTCGATTGAAAACCTTTTGAATCATTTAAAACCAAATGAAACTCCAGTTGAAGGCTATAGAATGGTAGAATACACTAGTACGAGTCCATCGATGCTAATTTCATGATTTTTGGAGACCGTTTGAAAATTTTAATAAAAATTTACATGTTTCTAATGAATAGTGATGACTTGAACAGTGATGTAAATAGTACTATGCGACGTGTAAAACCTCAATAAAATACCTGTTGAAGGTAGTAGAATGATAGAATGACTAATTTTACATGTGTCGATGTGGACAGAATAATTTTAGAAATGTTCTAGATTTTTAATAAAAATGATATATGTTTCAGTAGAAAAATAAACTGAGAATTAGTGAAAATATGAATTTGAACTCTATTTTCACTGTTCTTTCTTGTGGAAATATCTAGATTGACTACAGAAACGAGATAATAGTTTCTTCAACTGTTTATGAGTTTTAAAGTGAGTTGGAATCTAATCACAGATATAATATTTTTCAGGTGGATCTCTATTATTAGTGATTTGAAGTGAGTTGAGAAATTGAATATATAAATAGATATGAATAAATGAAATTGAATTATGGAGTGACTGTGACAGGTTAAGTTAGTTGGATTTAAATTGGAGCTGGACTCGAAAACGACGATGATTGGGTTTAAGTTGGAAAGTATTGTACTGTGAGTATATTTTCTTGATTTTGGTTCTTGTATGACATTTTATTTATATGAAATGTTTAATTGTAAACAAGTTATATACGTACATGCATTGTATTTTATTGATCATTCAAAATGATTTTGGCATTTGGAGTATGCGAGACGTGCGAAGGCAGATCGCATATGTTGTCATTTCGTTAGGAATTAGACCCGGATGAGTGTTATGTGTAACCTTATTGTCAGTAGGCATGTCCTAACAAGGATTGGGGATCCTTGAAATGACTGTGAATTGGGTAATGAGAGGTTGTGGCTACCTTGTCACGGCCATATAAGGGTTAGACTCGCTCTCTTGCCTTGAAGGAGGGAGATTGTGGATTTTGTGGAAATCCAAAACAACTATTGATATCTTATTCGCCCAAAATAACCCCTCTAGATGGTAATACATATATAAGATGTGTGATAATTATATATATATATATATATATATATCAACATGTAACCACTTATTCTAAAACATACGTACATCAGCAATGCTACGTCCTAGTCACGTGCTGATTACGCTCAAAGTTTTCCTTTTCCTTTTGCTTCTGTACCTGAATGGTGAGGAAAATGGGGTGAGCAAACAACAGCTCAGTGAATATAGTTCTTGACATGACAATCGCATGCATTTTAGGAAACATGGCATGTCAAATCGTTTAAATTAAAACACTTCAAAAGCACATATGCATCATTCATCAAAATAATATACGTGCACACAATATATAGTTTATGTTCATTCATAAAAATTTTACCATCTCCCTCCTTCAAGGCAAGAGAGCGGGTCTAACCCTTGTATGACCGTTACAAGGTAGCCACAGCCTCTCATTACCCAATTTACAGTCATTTCAAAGATCGCAACCCTTGTTAGGACAGGCCTACTGACAATGAGGTTTCGCAAAACCTCATCCGGATCTAATTCCTAACGAAATGACATTATTATAAGCTCCAATTTCTAAAATCAGTTTGCATGATCACTAAAACTCAATGCATTACATAAACATGCATACAATCAAACAGTTTATATGTGTACAATATCATACAAGAACCAAATCAAGAAAACTATACTCACAGTGGTTACACGGGGTTTCTAAGCCAATATATCCTCTAAAATTGAGCAACAATAAACGTTCATTATAATTGCTTCCTCAAGAGCATTTATCCATGCACTTAAGCTCTCAATTTAAACACTGAAATTAACCATAGATTATCATGATAATCACCATTTATCATATCTTTAGCTACTAAAAATATCAAAGCATATCCAAATATCATGTTCTTAACATCGAAATGTCCGGAATTCAGTTCTCTACGATTCTATGATATCAAACCGGAGTTTCATTGGATTCTACTTCCATTTTATTAACTGGATATGATCATAGTACTATTTATATCACTGTTCACGTTGTCACTATTTATTAGAAAGATGTAATTTTTTACTAAAAGTGTCAAACGATCTCCAAAAATCATGAAATTAGCATCGATGGACTCGCAACAGTTCATTCTACCATTCTATAGCCTTAAACTAGAGTTTCATCGGGTTTTAAATGATTCAAATGGTCTTCAATCGAAACTCTAAATTCCAACAAACTTCAAACGGCTATAAAAATTCTGAATGAACACATAAATTCAATCTAACCACATATTCGGGGTCCTTACAGTCTAGGGAGTATTTTTCTACCTTTCTAGCGGATTTTTTAATTCACATTGGGTTAAAATCTCAATTTCTGAAAACGTCGTAAAACAGCTCTCACAGCAAAAATTACTCCACTAGAATCTTCATATCCTAGTTAAAGATCAATTTCACGACGAAAAATAGCAAAAATAGCTTACCGACACGTCAGATTTGGCCGTGAATCCATCGTTTCCTTTTTCTTTCTTCTCCTTCTTTCGTTCTTCCGTTCTCTGCAACTTCTTTCGTTCTTTTATTTATATAATTTTTTTCTTCTTTCCATATGAGTACTGTTCACGGTACTGTTCGGTGAACAACACCCACAAATGAACAGTAATGTAGTTTTATTTTATTTTTTTCTTACTTCATTTCTCCTCCTCTTCTTCTATACATTCAATCCACATGAGACATGCACGTGTTGTAAATCGATTTTTATTTAAAATCACATTCCGAACTCACTTTTGACATTTTCAAGTTCATTTGACACATGTACACATGGCTTTAAAGGTACTTATACGTGTATTATACTCTTCAGTGTACATATAAATTAACCAAATACCTTGATTAAAAGCACAAGGTGTTACAAGACAAGAATTGGAAAATTGAAGATCTAAGAGTAGTGGTTTGGGAAGAAGATCTACAAGCTATACTTCAAATCCCTCTAAGTGACAGGGAGGTACAAGATGAACTTATGTGGCATTATACAAACAATGGAGAATACACTGTGACGAGTGGGAATTGGTTGGGAAGACAATCTCTAAAGGTGGGGGTTCCTTCCTCTTCTAACGGTCCAAACCATTGCTGGAAAATCTTATGGACCTGTCATATCCCCCCTAAGTTCAAAGTTTTCTTTTGGAAAGCTTTGAATAACATTTTGCCAACCTGTGTTAACTTATTTCTGAGGAAATCTTTATGTTCCCCCATTTGTAATTTATGTCAGAAGGAAGTTGAGACCACAGCGCATGGTTTAAGTAACTGCTCTCATGCAAAAAAAAATTGGACCCAGACTTTATTATGTGATGACGTCGGTGAAGTCTTATCCCATTTGGCAAATGGGAATTTACATGAACTAGTCTTGAAAGCACAGAAATCTCAATTAGAAGATATCATTGCGGTGTGTTGGAATATATGGAACTCCAAGAACTCCCGGATTCATTCAGGTAATAGAAATGACCTTTCCTTGTCTCCAAATTATGTTCTTTACCTGGCTCATGAATTTCGGAAAAGAGACACAACGGAAGGGAGTCATCTTACTAAAGATCAAAGTAAATGGGATCCTCCAGAGAATCACAAATTGATACTAAACTTTGATGCTGGAGTGAAATCTGGACTGCACTGGATAGGGATTGGAGCTATTATTAGGGATGATAAAAGGTTTCTTGTGGCTGCTATGGCCAAGAAGTTACAGGGTTCATTCTCGGCCCGAGTGGCTGAAGCTATGGCATTGAGGGAAAGCCTAAAATTTGCTGCTAATAATGGTTTACAGGTTTCATACGTGGAAGGTGATGCCCTTAATGTTATTTCTGCTGTCAAATCTCATTCTCAGGGCCATGATGAATTCAGTTTATTAATTGAAGAGTCTAAGTTCTTGCTGGAACTGATGCCAGATGTGAATGTCAAGGCCATTTTAGGGAAAGTAACTCTGCAGCTCACCGCCTCAGTCAACTAGCTTTTTTAATAGATTCATGTTTTGTATGGAAGAATGTTATTCCTCCAGGGATTTTGTGTATTGTATCTCTTGAAGCTCCTTTGTCTAATTAAGTTTTTCCCATTTCAAAGAAAAAAAAAAAAATCTCCTTCATTTATTAAATATTTTCAATATTTTTCAACCAAATCCTGTTACCCAACTTCATATGTTGTATAATCTTTTCAAGTGATATTTTATGCATGAATTCAAATATCTCTTTGAGCAAATCTTTGGGAGATGTGATCGACTTTGGGCCTTCGAAGAGGCATGCTTTTGCAAATATAGGGTCCAAAATTAACTTTAGAATTTTGGGGTGGGAGAAGCACATGTGGCTGTTATCACCAGGGGCTACGTTTGGGCTACCCTGGGCTATTGCCTAAGCAGCCATTTTGCAAAAAAAATGTATATTAATATTAGCCCATGTAAATATTTTAGATAAAAAACTTTTTTTACTCTTCTTCTCTTAATACCCCACGCCCAAATGGACTACAAATTGTAAAACCCCAATGACAAACCCCCAAGTCTCTCTACAAATCGTAAAAACCAATCGCAACCTCCAAATCTCTTTGCAAATCGCAAAAATCAATCGCAACCCCCAAATCAACAAGCAAAATCACAAAACCACTAAAAAAGAAATCCCTGAAAGCCCCAAAAAAATTTCTTTATGATGTCGAGATTTGTCTAAAAAATTTTTTTAGCCCACCCGAAGAAAAAATTCTGGCTACGTCCCTGGTTATCACACAGGCTGGGAGAGAGATTTTAATAAAAATAGTGGGCTTGGCCATTCCTTCTTCTCTTATGTCTTGTTTTAAAACCCCTCGCACAGTCCTATAGGTTTTTACAAAGAAGTTGGCAAACTTGGGGTGCGGCTATTTTCACCCACTATTTTCTATCTCTTCACTCACCTCATTTAAAAATAAAAAAGACAAAAAAAATTTCATGTAAAGTTATCAAAAATGATAAATATTAAACCCTTTAAACCTTCTCACATCTCTCTTCACCCACCCACTCTCTACTATAAACCTTTCAATTAGGGGTGAAGTTGGGTTAGGTCGGGTTGGGTTTTTGCCCCCAAACTCACCTGACCTGATGAGGTCGGGTGGCAACGAGTCCAACCCGATGCCACCAGACCTAAGTCGAGTTGGGTCTCCATTAAATAGCCCATTTTTTTTTTAATTCTTAATAACTATTATTTAAGTTTTTATTAGTAATAAAATATGTTGGATTAACATGTGGAAGCTTATTAAACTACTATTTTAGCTTTAAAAGATGAGATTTCTCCTTTTTGGAAAAACTTATATATGTACAAGTCAAGGTAGTCTTAAATTTGACTTATGAGAATGATGATGAATAGGGAGTTGATGGGCTTTTATAGAGAATGAGAGTCTCTCATTCTTCCCAACAAGCAATGTGAGACTAAAATGTAATTTTTCTCTTTTAGTCTCAAGCACTCATCTTATGATTCTTATTCAATTTTTCTTACCATCTAACCTAACAATTCAAAAAAAATAGTTAAAGGTTATGGGACTTCTTAATTAGAGGCCTTGTATGTAATAGTTTTTTTATTATTATTATTATTATTATTATTATTATTATTATTATTATTATTATTATTATTATTATTATTATTATTATTATTATTATTATTATTATTATTATTATATGTATGTATATAATATGTTTATAAATTTTAAGAGGTCAGGTCGTTTCGGATATGAGCGGGTTGCTAAAAAATTAACTCAACCGACCCGATCTCATCCGAAATGGTCGGGTTTGGTTGGGTCGGGTCGGGTCGGATCGGGTCGGGTTGCTTACACTCCTACCTTCAACCCTTCAACTCTCCAACTCATCTTAATCTTCAATCTTGTTATTTTCTTATATTTTTTGAATCAAAAGCATATATTTATATCATTTTCACCTTTTTGAAGTGTTTTTTTTTTATAAAAACATGTAAAACTCATGATTTACTTACCGATTTGTAATCAAAGATTCACTTAAATCACTTTAAGTGCGAGGCTTCTAAAGCCCGAAATAATTCGATCTTTTCATAAGATTTCGCGACGTTATTGCTCATAAATCTTTCTAACGGTGTTCTTACCCTTTGAATGATTAAAAAACTTGAAGAAATGGTGAAAAGAAGAGAAGAGAAGAAACGAGAGAGAGGAAAAGGGTTTAGGGCGTTGGGGTAAGAAGGGTAGAATGAAAATTTAGGTGGGTGAAGTAAGAGGAAATGATTAATTTTAAATTTTTATGTTGGTAAAGAAAGTAATTAGGTGAAGTGACAGAAAATGGTGGATAAAAATAGTGTGACCTTATTCATTGGTGCAGTGGCAATCTTTGATTCCAGCGGAAAACAACGCTTGGGCTTCCGTGACGTGGAGCTATTTAATTTGGCCTTGTTGACCAAACAGTGTTGGTGTATTGTTTTTTCGCCAGATTCCTTAGTTAGTTTTTGCTCGAGAGCAAAATATTCTACTCACTCAGATCTATAATATCTATAATGTCTATAATATATACTTAATAACTCACTCCAAATGAGCCTCCTCAGAGCGCCACCTCAGCGAAAATATTTATCTCATTTTATTCTTCATGTTTGACACAAAAAAACAAAAAAAAGACTAGGCTGATCATTCAATATCCGTTAGCCGCAACATTTGAATTTAATTCATTGAAAAATGAGGATATTACTACAGTTAATAATATAATAATTTTGACAATAAGAAGAGGGTAAGAGAATTACAGTAGAAGGAGATGAGATCATTCAATATCCATTAGCCAATTGGTTTATTAGCACACATGTTCTTCATCCATAAGTCTAGAAATAACATAATATAAGATACTATGCGGCCACACCAACTTGCTCATTTCCCTGATAATGACATGTTTTTTAGAAACAGCCATAGTTATGTAACCTATTCAACATAATTTGTATTTAGATTTTGACAATAAGAAGAGGGTAAGAGAATTACAGTAGAAGGAGATGAGATCATTCAATATCCGTTAGCCGCAACATTTGAATTTAATTCATTGAAAAATGAGGATCTTATCCATAAGTCTAGAAATAACATAATAACGATCAGCCGATTTTGAAGACATAATGATCAGCCGACAAAAAAATATTAAAAAATGGGAGTATGATCTTAATTTTGAAGATCTATTATGAATTAACCCAATATTAAATAAGAATTAAATATTATAAATGATACAAAAAACAAAAACTAACTATTTATCATGTGAATGCCTTCTGCCTAATTTTGTCCAAGTCTGAGAGATGCCGCAACCTTTCTTGACTATTGCCCATGAAGTATTGTTACATGTGTTATCTTTTTCTTGAAACTCACTATAAATTTTAGGATGTTCTTCCCATTTGTATACCGAAAGTTTTTCAACAAATAAAGACGCACGAAACTACTAAGGTATCATCCTGTCAGCTTAATAAATTTTCTGTTTTCATTCATAGCTAACCTTTACTGTCAGCTTAATAAATTTTCTGTTTTCATTCATAGCTAACCTTTATGGATTTTTTTTGACTCTTCTTGCCAAGCATATGAAGGATAAGATTTATTATTTATAAAGAGTAGATACCTCAAAGACACAAAAATCCGTACCTCAACCTCTCTTATCTCGGGTTGATTTGTCCCGAACATCGTCAACTTCGGAGTCTCAAGATCCGAAACTAAACCAAACAAACAACAAAAACAGTAAGATATAGACATAGAGATATAATAAGTTAACACCAAATACATAAACCCCAAAAAATTTGTACCAAAAATCTACCAAATCAGAAGTGAAATTAAAACAACAGATGAAAGACTGAACCCAATTTACCTTAAAAAGTTAGGTTTTTCTGAGTTGAGTTGTGAATGGATGATCAAGCAAGTCTGCTCAAAGACACGAATAAAACAAACAAGAAAACAGGTTTGAATAAAAAAAAAAGAAAATAGAAGTCAGGGGACTGTACTTACCAGAACACAGTGAGATATGAAAAGAAGAAGAAGAAGAAGGAAAGGAGCTTAGAAATTCCCAGAGACATCATGAAAATCTGAAATTGGAAGAACACCTAAGAGAAAATATAATAGGATTTGTGGAGAGAGAGTGTTTAAAGAACAGATACACACACTGCAAGGGAAGAGCTCAGTGAAATAAAAAGAGGGGGAAGAGTGAGGGAGAAGAAGAAGAGAAGAAGAGGAAAGCTGAAGCCGGAAAAAAAAGGAAGTAAAGCAGGGATGAGATAGAAAGGAAAAGAAAGTAAAAAAGAAGAAAAGGTAAAATTGTTAAGAGAGAGAGAATTAGTATTAATAACTAAAGCCAAGAAGAAACAATTCAATTAAATAAAAATTAAAAATTTAGAGCGGAAAGAGGTTCTTTTTCTTCCCTCTTTCTTTATTTTTATTATTTGTTGTGTCTGGACACTATGGACTAGGTGCTATAAAAGTCAAAAAACCTACAGTGTCACTTTCATGTTAATTTAGAAAAGAAAGCAATAAAAAGTAGAGAGGGAGAGAGGAAAGGAGAGACACCTGCGCAGTGCATAGGCCCATCCGCACATGGGCTAAAGCCGAAATGACACATTTCCTTTTCATGGTTTCATTCATTCATTTTTTAACTAACTAAAGCCAAGAAGAAACAATTCAATTAAATAAAAATTAAAAATTTAGAGCGAAAAGAGGTTCTTTTTCTTCCCTCTTTCTTTATTTTTATTATTATTTTTTCTCTACTTTTATTATGGTCAAAAAGGTTGTACCTACCGACGAAGCTCCTAAAAATTAAAAATTTAGAGCGGTGAGAGGTTCTTTTTCTTCCCTCTTTCTTTATTTTTATTATTTGTTGTGTCTGGACACTATGGACTAGGTGCTATAAAAGTCAAAAAACCTACAGTGTCACTTTCATGTTAATTTAGAAAAGAAAGCAATAAAAAGTAGAGATGGAGAGAGGAAAGGAGATACACTTGCGCAGTGCAGAGGCCCATCCGCACATGGGCTAAAGCCGAAATGACACCTTTCCTTTTCATGGTTTCATTCATTCATTTTTTAACTAACTAAAGCCAAGAAGAAACAATTCAATTAAATAAAAATTAAAAATTTAGAGCGAAAAGAGGTTCTTTTTCTTCCCTCTTTCTTTATTTTTATTATTATTTTTTCTCCACTTTTATTATGGTCAAAAAGGTTGTACCTACCAATGAAGCTCCTTCTGTCTCTCTCTCCCTAAATGAAACCCAAACGCAAATGTAAATTAAATTTTAATTTCACACCGGTGGCTCTCACCTCTACTATCCCCATAATATCTTACCACTTCTACTGGTTTGTTCACATGATAAATAGTTAGTTTTTTGTTTTTTTATCATTTATAATATTTAATTCTTATTTAATATACATTTAGGAAAGTTGTATCAACTTTATTAAATTTGTCATGTTGCAAACTTATTATTGCAATTATATCTATAACAATAAATTATTGAGCCTCTATCATTGAGATTATTGCAAACGGTAGTGATATATTCCAATCGTAACGGAATGATCTTAAAAAAAAAGGAAGTGAACATAACAATTTTAAAAAAATTAGCTGCTGAAAAATCAATAATTAAAAAGTGATGACGTTGATAAGTTAATCAAACTTTGCAAATTTATATCAAAGGTGACATGATAAATAAGACTCCCATCATAAAAACAAAAAGTTAAATTGAATCTGCCAAATAAAAAATGATATAAGTAAAAAAATACCAAAATAAATAATTTTTTTCTCTAATTAAAATGTACATTTAAATTTTATGATATAGATTATTATATAAATAAGATTGAGTTGCCTAAAAAAAATAATCAAAATATCTCTCTGGTGATAATAAAAAAAATTTGCATTCAGTATTTTAATTATCCTGTTCTAAAAACATTATACTTAAATAAAAAAAAAAGAATTACATGCTCTTCATCAAATTTGGGCACATTTTTTGAACATTTGTATATAGTTCGATGGTCTGGACTGGCTTAACCGGTTCGCCCGGTAAGGAATGAATCGGTTTTGTTTGTTTCCGTTTCTCTGTTTCGAGTTTAATCGGCTTGGGTAACCGGTGATAGAAGTAGCAGGCGTTTATGCAGTGTGACACATGACTATTATTTGCTAAAATGTTTGCAACTTTGTCAACTTCTTCAATCACGATCTTTTATTATTTTCATATATCTATTATTTTATACAACATTCACGACTTCTTGCACCTTGAAAAAGTTTTTTCATTTCTCCAAATCCATACTTTGGTTGATTTTGTGTAATGATAATAGTAATTCAATGAGATCTACCATTTCATGAAACCTGACAAAAGATTTTGCAACCTTTGCACCTCTAGACTTTAGTACATGATAGGTAGTCATAATGGAAAATTATATAATTAATGAATGTTTTTCAGGTACAAATTATAAGCCAAAAATCTAACTTTTATAATAAAATAAAACAATGTGTCACAACTCTCTTAGATATTGATGGCAAATTAACATTTTCCCTTATGAAAACCCTGTAGTCATCTCCAGTTGTCAGAACTTCTTTAATTTAATCTTATTTGACAAGAAAAGAAAATTGACAACATTAGACTCTCTGACATCAAATTTTATTTGAATTAAATTTCTTATTTGACAAAAGACAAGAAAATCCAGCAGCCAAACATTTTATTATCATGGTCTTTATAAACTCGACACCTGACGCAAAATCCCTAAACTCTCAGGATATTATTTGACTTAAACTATTTGCAATAATTATTGCATGTTTATCCTTTTCTTGAAACTTAACTAATTGTTGTTGAAAACTATATATTTTATGATGTTCTTCCCATTTGTATGCCGAAAGTTTTTCAACAAATAAAGACGCTACACAATTACTGTACAACGGGAAAAATCATCAACACATATCACCCACGAAACTACTAAGGTATCATCCTGTCAACTACCTATCATCGACAAATACTTTTCTTCGTTCTTATACTTTGTTTTCATTATGTTTCTTTTTGTTAACAAGGAATTTGCTATTTTGTTGACTTTGTGTTTCTTCTCTGACCATTCATTTAAACACTCTAATCTTGGTATGTTTGATAAACATGCAGACAATACACCCGTGAAATACTCGATAAATGGATGAGAACTCAAATTGCTTCATGCTGGCCAGAGAATTTTCTGATAGATTACTTAATCCAGCAATCTTTGAATCATTAATGATGAAGTTACAAGACCATCTGTATGATTACGGGCTCCAACCTCAAATTGTGGATAATGAAGATCAGTCTTTTCTCGAAATCGATGAAACTTTCGTTTATTGTTGGTCTCCAAGAGAAACAAGCACGCTAATGGTTTATTGGTCCATCATTGGTCGACCTACTATAAGAGTCGTTCTAGATGACGAAGCGGAGACTAGGTACCCTAAAAATTTGTATGATGCTTTTTGGCATGACCTTATGGAGTCCGGTCTGCCAGTAATTTCAACATATGTACCATATTATTATGCATGGGCGTATTAAATTAATGTATACATCTAAATGTGCGTGCATGTGTATATATATATATATGTATATAACTCATAATAGATGTATAAATGTAATATAACCTATGAATATAAAAATATGTAATATTAGATAAATGTTATACGACACTTTACTTTTGTATATTATACAATTAAATGAAGAAGACATACAACCACCTATATATTTCAAGCATGTATTTACCTAACTATATAGTGTTTGTTTGTTGCAAAACTTTGAATAATAATAAGAAGCAGATATTTATATAAATATTTGTTAAATAAGTAAGCGTCACGTGATAATTAATTTCATTTTCTAATTACACACCAATGAGCAGTTTGGTATATGTCATTGTAAATACCTCTCACTATTTGTTTTTTTCTTTTCTTTCATCTCTTTCTTCTTTTGTTTTCTTTCTCAACCACTCCCCCTTTTCATCTCTCCAGCAATCTCTCTCTATCTCTTGCTTCATTTCCAACCATTCCTTCTCTTCATCTCCATCTACTGCTTCTCTTCATCTCTTCAATGCGAATTACAGTATTGATGCGATTGCGGATTTTTGTCGGTTGAGTCTTCAATCTATAAAAAGAAGAAGTAGGCTTTTCTTTTTTTATATCTAAATTTCTTTTTGGGCAGATAGGGTCGGAAAAAAAATTAGAATACAGATTCAGATTAAGTCAATTAAACTAGATTCAATTTTATTGTTCATACAAGAGATCTAAGTCACCTGTGCTTTTGAACATGTACAACGGGAGAAGATAACGAATATCTACATTTTTTATTCTTTCTTCCTCAATTTTCTTAGTTATTTATCATAGAATTATAGAATCATAATATCTTCTTCTTTTTTTGGTACAGTTCAGTCATTAAAGAAGACATTCAAGGTTAATGCATCTCTTGAATGTTTTGCTTTTGATTTTTTAATTTAGGCTTTTCTTTCAGAATATTTGAATTACTTATTTGATTAAATTGTAGATTTAATCAAATTTGGTAGAAAATTCATGTTTTTTATTTCATCTGGCTAGGTTTGAACTTAAATAGTTTCAGATTTGCTTGATTGTTTATACATGAGTTCCTTCATGAAAACAACTCAAGCTGATTGATGACTTTAATTCTTCTTAAATATTTTAAATACTTTAAGGGTTGTTCTTTGGTTTCTAGAGTTTTTTTTTAAGTAATTTTAGTCAATAAACTAATGGGTTGTACTAACTTTTTTAGGTTGTGGAGAGAAGAGAAGATTTTTTTCCTGTAAATCTTGGACGCGAATATTGAAGATGAACAATAATATTATTTTTCCATTCAAAAAACTATTGTTTCCTGTATCATTTTGTTTCATTCATTATTTTACATATAATGTTCACATAACTTTTTGACCTCAATAATAGGCATGTTTATTTTGACTTTCCTTTGCTCCTAATCTTCATCTTAGGATTATATAATATTCAAACGAAGAATTATGTTTTTTTTTAACTCGAGTGTTGCTACATTTCTAGAGTTAGAATTATTGCAAATATTCCTGTGACTAATGGAATAATGGAAAAACTTATATTGTTATCAATATCATATTATATGCTTATATATAAACTTAAATAATGATAATGTCCTTTCCAAATACAGGGTTGACTTGCATGGTATGTGAATTACATTGATAATCTTTTGTATGTTGGGTTTTATTTGAGAGAAGAGGAAAGAACTTGGTGTATAGGCCGAGTATATAGGTATTAGTTGCATTGGAATTGATATTAAAATTACTATAGGTGTGGTAGTAGTAGTATGTAGGGTAGTACTATAAGCATCTTGACATAAGTAAAGAAGTGATGTCGTATAATGACAAATCATTGCACTAAATTTGATCATAGAGTAGACTTTTAGAGTTCTGTTCTTAAGTCAAGTTGTCATCTTTATGTCAAGTTTTTCTTCATATAAGGTCCCAACAATATCATTATATCTCGGACTACACATAGACGAAGATCCGACATAAATCTGAACTAATAACTCACTCCAAAAAAGAATCCTCAGCATATCACACACTCCCCACCTTCATACGTTCATGTTAATGTTTCTTAAATAGATGAGACTCCACCTTCATTATATATATATCCTGAGAAATGTCAACAAAAATATTTTTCCTTCGGTTTGGTATATGTCATTGTCAATACCTCTCACTATTTATTTTTTTCCTTTCCTTTCATCTCTTTTTTCTTTTGTTTTCTTTCTCAACCACTCCTTTTCATCTCTCCAGCAATCACTCTCTATCTCTTGCTTCAACATATATAATGACTTTGACTTTGATCAGTTGTTCATTTCGTTTATATATGTTATAAGTTTTCAAACTCATTTCGTTGTTGCATCATCATATATGTAATGTTAGTCATCATTTTGTCATATTTATGTACTTATAAAGGTTGTAAATAAATGCATGACTATGAATTTCTATATAATTATATTTTAATAAATTAGTTAATATTATTCTTAACATCAATATTATTTACACAGAAGGGTAACATTTTTAGTAAATCTAAATTGAGTCTATAGTAGTATTATTTTATTAATGCCGCCCATCGGGCGGGGCTACAAACTTGTTTTATTAATGCGGGCCTAGGGAGAAGGCCTTCGTGGGGATGGAGAAGTTTAGTGGTTGGGAAAAACCTATTGAAGTTAGGCCTCCGGTGTAGAATTGGAGATGGGCAAAGTGTAAGATATTTAGAAGGACCCATGGATTCCTCGCCCAATCACCTTTAGGCTCTTAGGGTGCTATCCCCCAAGTCTAATAGAGCAAGGTTGGTGGCTGACCTGATAAATCCTTGATAGAGGTGGCTGGAATTTGAGACTCTTGAATGATGTTTTTTATAGAGAAGAGGCAAGCTTGATTGCAGCCACTCCTCTCAGCCTTTCCCCTGGGGCAGATAAGTTAGTGTGGCACTATAATAAATTTGGCTCTTACAGCGTCAAATCAGGTTATAAACTGGCTTTGCAACTAGCAAAGAATGGTCTTCTGGGCTTGAAGGTTACGAGTTCATCGAGCTCTTCTCATCATCAGCCTAGAGGATGTTCTATTATTTGGAAATTGAGAATCCCCAACAAAATGAAGTTCTTTTTATGGAGGTGCTACAAAGACTTGTTGCCAGTTAAAAAATCCCTAATGAAGAGGGGAATGCTGATCAATCCATATTGTCCCTTGTGTGAGGAACAATTTGAAGATGCTTTTCATTTGTTTTTTGGCTGTATTTTTACCCATGTTTTCTGATTTGACGTGGATCCTTTGCAGATTGTTGGGAGTACCTTGTTAAGGTAAGGTAGTCTCAAATCTGTCGCAGCTTTGGAAGACCAGAAACTCCAAAGTCTTCAAGGATATATCATATTCTCCCATGCAGGTGATAGACAAAACTCATTCCAGTGTGCAGGAGTTCTTAATTAATGCTAGCCATGCGGAGAGAATTGTCGGCACCTCAGGTGGTAGCTTCATTAGCCGCGGTGGTTAGAACCTTTTTTGTGATGCAGCCTGGAACCAGAATTCGATGAACACGGGTTGGTTGGGTGTTGGTGGATGAGCAGAATTGTGTTATTTCGGCTAAGAGTTGGGTAGAAACGGGCTGGCTCCCTTTCAGTTGAAGTTGCTTAAGCAAGAGCCATTTTTAGGGGTTTGTTATCATCAACGTACTGTGAAGTGAGTTCTTTACTGATGTTCTCTGACTCTGTTGATGTCTCAAGAGCTTGCTTCTACGAGAGAGTCTAGCGCAGGAGGAGTCGATATTGCAAGACATTTGGCGTGCTGCTGACATGCTGCACTATAACTCTGTTTCTTTTCATCATGTTTCACGTGATTGTAATATCATAGCTCGTAAGTTGGCTAGGCTAGCTGCGTTTCGCGGGATCATTTTGTTCTTCAAGGTGTACCTAGAGACTTTTTTCTTCCCTAAATTGATTTTGATTCAGGTTGACAAAAATATTATTGGTTTGCGTTTTTCTTCAAGAAACATAAATTCAAATTAATAGAAACACTATAATTCATGCTATCACACCTTCCAACCACCATCTTTTACGCAATAGTGAACACTAAAAATTAAAATAATTGAGCTACAAACAGAATATTTGAGCTATAAAAATAGCTTGATGAAGTATTGAATCAGTGTTGATTATGTTATCCCTGTTTTCACTTGTACTTCAAAGCCAACAATTTCTAGGAGATTAATCTAAGTTTCTCCACATGGATGAAAAAATGCTAAATGAACCACATTGATCATGCCCATCTCATCCAGTTGACAATCTCAAAACGCGGAATCAACTCTACCAGAAAAGAAATAACTAAAATCTGCCCAACCTGCAGAGAACAATAAACTCATCAAGTCATCAACAGAGAATTGGATAACGAGACATAAAGTGGGAAGGGGAATAGTACTAACAATAAAAAATGATTATGTGTCCACCTTGTCTCTATGGCACCTAGGGGGCCTCCCTGTTTTGTGCCTGCATTTTCTTTAAAATGATTTATGATGTTGGCAGGATAATACTTCATATATGAAGAATTAATGACAACCCACCAAAAAAAATCAAATACTATGGGGTAGACGCGAAACTCGACTCTTTTTTTCCCTCCCAGCACAAGGTTCTGGCACCAAATATGCTTTTATTACCATTTATTTTTTCCAATTGGTGGCTGATAAGCCCTTGCATAGTTGGAGAAAAACTTTGTTGAGTTGAATTGAGATATGCACTTGCTACGTCAAGAAGGCCATCATGTTCATGTTTTATGTTTTTTCAATGTAATCCATAGGCACCTTTCAAAATTGGGAATTCCATTACCAATAAAATGGATTGATGAGGAAATTACCTGCCCTTCTCACCTGATATTTACAACCACCTACTGCAGATTTGAGTAGCAGATATCCAAACCACCAAGTGTTCCTCACTTCAACATCATCATCCCTCACTAAGCAATTTGTCCTGCAATAATGAGACAAACTGTCACAACTCTGCAGATCAGAGACTTTGCATTGATATACACCTAGAGGAAGATTGTTAAAATTGGTTATTAGTTGAAATTGATAAGAAAACCCTAATTTTAGCTTGTGGAGAACAAATTTAAACCACATGCGGACAGTTGTTAAGGGGTTGACACATCCACTGGGTGGCTCTTGCTGATTGGTGAATATTTTTGACAAATGACATGACTAACAGTTTATTGACAGGATTCAACATCAACTTTTGGCATAAAGCAAGAATATAGAAACTTTTTGTTATTCCTTCAAATTCACTCAGACCAGGCACTTCATATGTAAATCTAAAGAATATTTTTGACCTTCATGTTCCCCACCCTCACATCCTAGGAATCAATAAGACAATTAAACAAACTCGCATTACTAGAGAAGTCAAGGAACTCTTTTTCCCAGAAAAGATATCATCAACTAAAATATAATATATTTGGGATAAGAGGGTATTATGCATGTGTGATGTATAGGTCTTCAAACTAACCTCCGCTGATTTAAAAAATTCAAAATTCAACATGCGGCAAGCCCAATTAGCACATGGAATTTCATGGTGAACCTGTTGACGGCATCTTTGCCGAATGACCTTTTGCATTTCCAGCAGCTTGTCCACCAGTATTCTTTGTGTTTACTGCATCAGAGCCTTGCATTGACTTCCTGATCTGCTTCCATCAAAACAAAATGTAAAATTCAAAAAGCACAACTATTCAAATCGACCATTGTGCAGAAGCTTCAAAATTTTATTCTCCAAGAAAATGTGAAAGGTATAGCTGCAAATGTATTCACCAAAAAGAAAAATAAAGGAGGGGGGGAATGGGGTTTAATGCTTCAGAGACAGGTCAATGTCCTTGCAATTAATTGCTCTGAAAACATGGAGGGGGGGAAAAAGATCAAAGTATTCTGAATTCACTTAGAGCCAACCAGTTCAATGAAATCTATTAGGAAAGAATCTATGAGAAAGTGTCCATTCCAAAACCAGACAAGTGACACTTGTGAGCTCGAAAACCAGTATAGAGTGTTGAGCCTGTTAAAGAATACTCATTAACAAAAAAAAATGTTGCCAACAATACCCATGATCAATAAACATACAAGGATTATGTGATATTCATATGGAGGAGTTTGTGAAATTCATAAATTTCTCCGCTCCTGATTTTTTTTTTTTAATGCAAAAGATAACGAGACTTTTGCATTAGAAAAAAAAATTCCCATCCAACACATAAATCCATCAAAGTTTGGTAAAATATCAAAATAATTTGTAAAACTCAAAAAAATCCTTTATTATTTTTTTACTTTTCAAACACTTACTGAAAAAAATTAGTGTGAACAGCAACTTTGGTTAAAAAATCTTGTGTTACTCAAACTCTTTACTTTAGCCCGTCATACTCTCGTCTAACACTTCATGATACAACATGGATATGGGATATGTGTCCAACACTTCAAATTCTAGAATATTACCATGCAGATTTTCCAACGAAAAGAAGAGAAAGCATGAAAGAAAATAATGACTAATAAGTGACAATTCATTCGAGTGAGGGAACAAAAACGATAATAAACGGGTAAATAGAAGAAAAGACGGAAAGAACAACTAATAATATAGGCTTCATAGTGAACATAACATTTTCCAAATACCCCAATGCAAATTTCGAGACACTTTTTAACCGAGTCCCCGTATCCTAGAATTCGAAAATAAACAAGACGGACCTCTAGATATTACTCGAGTCTAGGTAACATACAAAAAATCTATATTATTATAATGCTCAAAGCTGGATAACTCACAGTGTGATCATTTTTGTCATTCATCGAAAAATACCCCCCTTAAGACACTATTGTTATTTTTAAAATTTAAAATATAATTTTAGTGATGTAATCGATGATAAAGTAATTTAACAAATTAACTTTCTCCCATTACTCCCACACTTTCCTCCACTTTTTAAGGCTCAAATTGGTATTTTTCAATTTTGTCATCTATATTCAAAAGATTTTACTTTATTTACAACTGTTTTATTTTAAATAAATAGGAAAATTTAATTTTTCCTAATTTATTTTAATAATTCAATGCTTTATCAACAAAATATTAAGAATACCCAAAAAATTATAAAACTCAACTTTTTTCATAAATAGTAAAAATCAAGTGAGACACACGTGCACACACACTAATACTTCTAACGAACAAAAGTATATGAGATTGAAAGACAATTTCATATTTAATGGACATAAACTAAAGAATCGCCAAAGGAAGAAGAAAAAAATAAGATTTACAAAAAAAAAAAAAAAAAAAAAAAAAAAACCCTTTAATTTAAAACAAAAATGAACATGTAATTTAGGAATTCTGCGTAATTAACTCAAATATCTTCTATATATGTGAAGCATAAGAGTCACAAAATAGCTTGTTACTCATGCAATATGTGTCTAGTAATATTTATTCCAAATCTTACTTTAAAAAAATCATATTTCCAAAGTTAATGAATTTTAGGTATATAATTATGTTTGTTTAATCTATGCTACCTCGACCCTTTACTTTAGCCCAACTACCCATGTTGATACTTCATGATATCGACATGGGTGTGGGATGTGTATCTTGATACTTTAGATTTTGGAATATTGCTATGTAGATTCTCCAAAGTAGGAAGAGAAAGCGGAAACAAAGAGACAGTAGAACTGAAGAGAATGGCTAATATTCGGGATAAGAGAATGTTGAAGTACTTTCAACTCACGGATGATACAATGTTTTTCCTTGATAATGTTAAGAAACAGTCTTCAAAGCATAACACAAGTTCTTCATTGTGTTGGTTGGATCTTGATAAGGGTATTCATCCCACAATTCCTCCCAACCAATTTGATTAACCCCACCAACTTGCTCCTTAAGGGTTGGATCAGATTGGATTTGTATATCAATTGGGTTGGGATGGGTTGAGTTTAGAAATTTGTAACCTAATTAGTTGGGGAGCGGTCAAGGTTTTATTAAAAAAATAATAATTGAACCAACCCGAACTAGTTAAAAATGATAGTTATCACTCTATTCATCATTTTCACTATAGTTACTAACAATCCTTTGAGCTTACGCCTTAAGGGTACTTAAAACTACCTTGAGATTTAAGCCTCAATGATACTCTCTCGAGGCTTATGTGTCACTATATGTAATCATAAGGCTTACCCTAACCCCTTTTTTTCTAATAACATTTTGTTATTTTTTTCCCAAAACACTTTAACGAATACCAAAATAAGTAGGCTAGTTCTTTTTCTTTTTTATAATTTTGATCTTAGTTGTATAGGAGAGATCCAAGTTCTAAAAACTCTAAGCCTAAACTCTGTCATTTTTTTCTATTTACACTTTCCAATGTTTTCTTTAGATCTGTCTCTCTGTGTATGAGAGTGTAAGTTCTCGTCGTTGAGATATCGTCTTCTCGTTGTAGAAGTGAGAATGGAGGATGAAATAAAGAGTGTGGAAGGCTTTTGCAACGACGGATGAGGAGGTTCAAGTTGTGAAGATTGAAAAAGGAAAGTTGGGAGATCAAAGTTAAAATCTCAAGACATGTTTATATGCAAAAGCACTTGCACCAAAGTCAGTAATGAAATCTTCAAGCTAACGATGAATCGAGTATGGAAGACTATCAAGCAGGTGACCTATATAGAATTGGCGGAGAATATCTTTTTAATTTAGTTCGGGAACTTGGTGGATAAAAGAAGGAGTTTTAGGGAGAGAGCCTTGGCATTCTGACAAGGCTCTTGTAGTGCTGACTGAGGTGGATGGTAATAAGAGACCAATGGATACCCCAATGAAATGGTCAAGCTTCTGGGTCCATGCCTTCAATCTTCCAATAGCCTGCATGACAAAGGAGGTCGGCATATTGATTGGGAATACGTTGGGCCGTTTCATTGAGATTACAGAAGAGGATCAACGACAATGTTGCTGGGGGAAGTCTCTTAGACTACGAGTCAAGCTGAACGTTGAAAGACCTCTAAGAAAGGGGATTAAAATGAGACTGCCAGTCCAACAAGAACCGGTGTGGGTTGAACTAAAATATGAGCGGCTACCAGATGTTTGCTATTTTTGTGGAATGATGACACATACGCTAAAGAATTGTGAAAAATAAATATTGGAAGAAGATGAGATGAAGAGGAAGAACCTTCAATATGGCTCTTGGCTGAGATTTTCTGATTCAACAAAGGTAAAACCCACACCCAGAAGCCCGAATAGAAGTCATGGGATAGGTGAAGATGATGTCTCCGGTAATCAGAAGATTGCCAGACCACTATCGTCGGCAAATGCAGAGGATCAAGATGTTTCGCTGGACGACATCAGAAGTAATGATGGGAATTGGCAGATAATCCTACAAATCCGGCGATTTCACCAACTACTCTTGAAGAAAAGACTTGTTCAGGTGCATTAATTGCTAAACGGGCGCTGCAGGGGGGAGAAATTCAAAAGAATAGGTGGGGCCATGTGCTGGAGTATTCTAAAGAAATGGAAATGGCAGAGGGCGTAATTTTTCAGCCCATTATGGAAGCCCAAAAAAACCCAACCAATCCTTGCAATATTAAAAAAGATGAAGCCCAACAAATCAACACAAATAACCAAGCCCAGCAAGCTTTATATGAAGATGAAGCCCAGCAAGTTATCACTATTGAGCAAACCCAACAAGTTTTATGTAATGAAGAAGCTCAAGTTCTTTTACAAAATGAAGCCCGGGCGCCCATGGTAATTGAAGAAGCCCAGGTTAGTTATGAAACCCAGTTTATTAAGTCACAAACCAAACTGATTTGGGGCATGCTGAGTTTAAAAATACTGAAAGGGGTGATCTCGGCCTGTCGACAGAGAATCCTTGGCTGAATGTTTGGATGACAGGGGATAAACAGAGGAAGAGAAAATTGAAGGATGCTGAAAGTGCTACAGAACCTGATAAAAAAAAGCCTAAAACATCTCAATCAAACTTTCTCATGTTTAAGGAAAAGGCAGGGTCTGCTCAGCAGCCCTGCCTGCAAAAATGATGCTTATAAGCTGGAATGTTCAGGGGCTTGGGAACCCCCAAACATTCCGAGAATTGCGTGAGCTGGTGCGCACAAAAGATCCCGATGTTCTTTTCCTCATAGAATCAAGAATTCAGACAGCTAAATCTATGAGAATAAAGGTTGATTTAGGTTTAAGTGGCTCCTTAGCCAGTAACAGGAATGGTTTAGGTGGGGGTCTTAATTTGTTTTGGAAAGATCCCACTCAAATTTCCCTAAGATCATTGTCGACAGGTCATATTGATGTTTGGGTTAATGATAAAGAAGGAGAGAGATGGCGTTTTACAGGTATATATGGAGAACCAGAAGCCGCAAACAGAAAATTTACTTGGGAGTTAATCAGAAAACTAATGATAATCCAAACTCTCCTTGGGTCTTAATGGGGGATTTCAAAGAAATATTGGAAGCAAAGGAGAAGAAGGGGGGACCTCCCAAACCTGCTAAACAGATAGAAGAATTCAGAAAATAAAAGGAAGACTGTAATCTCCAGGATATTGGGTTTCAGGGCTCTAAGTACACTTGGTGTAATAAAAGAGAAGGAAGTGTGAACGTCAAAGAAAGACTTGACACAGTGCTCTACAATGAGGCTTGGAAGGGGAAATTTTGTCATGCCACCTGTCATCACCTCGGTTTCTTAACATCAGACCATAGGCTTTATTACTCAAGCCGCAAAAATCTAAATCAAACTTCAGACCAAATCCAAGAAGAGGAAGACATATGTTTGAAGCGATGTGAGTTAGCGATGAGGAGGCTTCTGAAATAATTCTCAATACATGGAAGAATACTTATGCCCCCAATGAAGGAGAGAAGGTAATCAGAGCCAATTTAGATCATCTTAAAGCTTTAAAGTGTTGAAGCTTTAAAAAGTATGGTGACATTCCAAGAGCAATCAGAGTTTTAAGAGAGAAGTTAGAAAAGCTCTATGAAAACCCAATCTCTGATGCAGACTGGAATACCATCATTAATATTGAGGCTCATTTGGAAGATTTATACTCCAAAGAAGAAGCCTTTTGGAAGCAGAGGGCTAAAGAAGATTGGCTTAAAGAAGGTGACCAGAATACCAGATTTTTTCATGCAAAGGTGAGCGAAAGGAAGAGGCGCAACTTCATTCAAGGTGTGTTAAATGATTATGGCCAATGGCTGAATTTCAGAATTATTTCAGAAATCTATTTCAATCCAAGAAACCTTCAAGTCAGAACATAGAGCGTGCCCTTCAAGGTATTCCTCACAAAGTCACTGACGCTATGAATTTATCTTTTAAGGCCCTTTTCCATTTCTGAGGTGCATCAAGCACTTAATCAAATGGACCCTTTAAAGAGCCCTGGCCCTGATGGTATACCAGCTGTGTTTTACCAAAAATATTGGGAAATAATTGGAGATGAGGTGAGTAGGGCTTGTCTTTACTATCTCAATTCTCAAGAGCCTTTAGGTGATGTTAATAAGACTTTCATAGCCCTCATTCCCAAATCCAAAAACCCTAAAAAAGTGACTGAATTTAGGCCCATAAGCCTTTGTAATGTCCTTTATAAGCTGTTGGCAAAAATTTTGGTGAATAGAATGAAGCATTTAATGCCCCAAATTATTTCAGAAAATCAATGTGCATTTATAGGAGGTAGATTAATAACTGACAACATTGTACTTTCTCATGAAATAATGCATTACATGAAAAACAAAAGGTATGGAAAGACTGGGTTGGCAGCTCTCAAATTGGATGTGAATAAAGCATATGATAGAGTGGAATGGAATTTTCTTTCCACTATCATGAAAAAATTGGGATTTGCTGACCAATGGGTTTCCATTATAATGATGTGCATAACTTCAGTCAGTTATTCTATTTTGCTTAATGGAGTTCCCCAAGAAGTCTTTCAACCCCATAGGGATTTACGGCAAGGGGATCCATTATCCCTCTTATCTATTTATCATTTGTGCTGAGGGATTATCCCATTTAATTGCCAAGTATGAGAAGGATGAACTCATTGAAGGTGTGAAAATCTCCAGGAATGGTCCCATCATCTCTCATTTATTTTTGCTGATGATAGCCTTTTATTTTGAAGAGCTAACTCTCAGGATGGAAGAGTTATTTCAGAAATTCTTTCTATATACAAAAAGGCTTCTGGGCAATTAATAAACTTGGAAAAATCAGTAGCTTTTATCAATCCAAATACCAAGGAAGATCTTGCAGCTGAATTCTTAGAGACCTTGCAGATTAGAAGATGTAATGGGCACTATAAATACCTGGGGCTTCCATCAATGAGTTCAAAAATGAAGCTGAGGCAATTTGACTTCATTAAGGACAGAATGTGGAGGTGTTTGCAGAGATGGAAGGAAAAACTTTTCTCCATTGGTGGAAAAGAGGTTATCTTAAAAGCTGTAGCGCAAGCTCTTCCAACTTTTGCCATGAGTTGCTTCAAGCTTCCTATCAAACTATGCAATGAGGTTAATACTATGATGGCCAAATTTTGGTGGGGGCAGTCCAAATCGAGCTCAATGATTCATTGGAAGAAATGGGCTGAATTGTGCAAACCAAAAGTAATGGGTGGAATGGGGTAGGAGCCTTGAAGACTTCAATAAAGCACTTCTAGCGAAACAAGGGCGGCGGCTCATTCAAAGACCAAACTCCTTATTAGCCACTACATTGAAAGCTAAATATTATCCAAATTGTGAATTCATGGAGGCTTAAGGCAAACAACAGGTCATCTCAAGTTTGGAAGGGTATCATTTGGGCGAAAGAACTTCTTTGCAAAGGACTCGGGTGGAGAGTAAGCAATGGGACCAACATTCATGCCAAGAATGACCCTTGGATTCCAAGACCTTCAACCTTCAAGATTATCACTCCAAAATCTTATGCCAATGACTGTAAGGTTTCTCAATTCATAAGTGAAGATGGATACTGGAATGTACCCAAGCTAAGATTAGCTTTTTGGAATGAGGATCTTGATTATATTATAAAAATTCCTATCAGCAGGAGAGAAGTGGAGGATAAGCTTATTTGGCACTACACTAAAGATGGTAACTACTCAGTTTAAAGTGGGTATTGGCTGCAGCAACAGGTGAAAGAAGAGGTTGGTCAGGCTTCCAATGATCCAGACAGAAGATTGAAAGTTTTGTGGCATCTTTGCTTACCTCCAAAGGTCAAAATTTTATTCTGGAGAGTATTAAATGACATTCTTCCAACACATTTAATCTTTTCAAAAGAAAATTGATCAAATCCCCTTTATGCCCCATCCTGAGTCTTCCATCCATGTTTTTTGGAACTACCCTAATGCCATTTCTATTTGGAAAGCCCAAAACTGTTTGCTATTGCAAGATTTAGTGTCTAACCCTTTTCAAGCAGATGACTTTTTTGCAGTGCTGGACTTACAAGACAAAAAGCATGCAGAAAACATAATTATGACCTGCTGGTTCATTTGGCATGCTAGAAACTCCCAAGTTAAAGACGTCTCCAAGACAAGGAAGAAAATTAATTATGATACAACAATTCATATGTTGGATCAGTATAGGGCTGCGGTATCAGTTCCTTGGCATCATACTCCTAGAAACCTGTCAAAATGGATTCCGCCTTCAAGCAATGGAATTAAAATGAATGTGGCTGCAACCAAAGGTAAAGATTCTGATTGTGTTGGAATTGGGGTTGTCATTAGAGACAGCTCGGGCTTCATTCTAGCTGCCATGGCAAAGAGAATAGTAAGCTCAGTTCCAGCTGATGTAGCTGAGGCGTTAGCTGCCAGAGAAGGCCTTGTTTTTGCTAGAGAGATTGGAGTTCCAATTTCGGTTTTGGAAGGTGATTCATCAAAAGTTCTCAAGGCTTTGCCAGGAGTCTCTCTAGGTATTGATGAATTTGCCTTAATCATAGGAGATTGTAAGCAGGTTACTAGTTATTTCCATAATATTTCTTTTAGTCTTGTGTACAGGGAATGTAATGAAGCAGCTAACAAATTAAGTCATTTTTCTCTCTGTATTGAGGATTTTGTTGTTTGGTTGGAGGACATTCCTCCTATTATTATGGACATTGTACAAGTTGAATCTTGTCCAAGTTAATGAAATTTCCTTCGTTCAAAAAAAAAAAAAGTTCTAATGTCCACTATTAGGAGATATCCAAGTTTTGAAACTCGAAGCCTAATTCTCATAGACTACATACAAATTACCTAATGAACTTCTATTGTCATTGGTTTCTATGAGTTTATTGCAATGAGAATAATCATATATAATAAAAAAAAAAAACTTAAAAAATTTAGAGAATGTGAAAAGTAAGTGGTAATACCAAATAGTTTTGCACTTTAACTTTTTAAGTTTCAACAAACTTCCTTTTATTGAAACATAACATTTGAAAATCTTGACTTATAACATTCTAAGTCAAGATTTTGCATTTCAACAAACGTCCTTTTATTGTTCAATCTACATTTTACCATTTTTTTTCATTGAAGGGTATTAATTTGGTATTCCTGATATAAATTCATCGCGAAAGCAAGAACGAAAATACACAAAGACAACCAAACTAAATCTATTGATTCGAATTCTTCAGAAAAATATCACACCCCTTCTCCTAATGGCAAAAAGCCTTATTTTATAACAAACTATCAAATAGAGTCCTAAACTGACACAACTTCTAACTACTTAACTACATGGGTTTAAACCACCTAGCGTGGGCCCACTAACAAAGACATGAAACGAAAATAGAAAACATAATAAAAATAAAAGACATGCTAAACACGTTATGCACGTGTTCCATGCGCCCCTGCATCAATTCCTTTTGCAGAATGTGTAGCATTAAGACTAATTGTCTTGTGAAAAGAAAATCTTGACTTATAACATTTGAAGTCCATGTCTTGAATGCTTCACATTGTTATGTAATAAGGTAAGCATACATAACAACTCAAGTTTGTTTGTATTCCATGTTTCTCTAGTTATTAATAATATTTGTTTTTTTATAATTAATGTGAGAAATCTTTTGTATTTTTTTTATGAAAATCTAAGGCTTACACTTCGTACCACCTCAAGACTTACGCCTTGCCTCACAAAGAAGAATTGCCTCGATTACACCTCACGAATTTTAAAACATTCGTTATTCTAAACATTATTAAAAACTCAATTCATGCATCTTACAAGCCAAGATTTTTCAAATGCTATGTTAGAACGTAACAAATAAAACATGACAATATTAGGTATGACCACTTCTTAGTTTTCACATTCTCTAGCAACCTTTTTTTAGAGTAAATAACAATAAAATATATATAAAAAAGGAAGAGCGAGAGAAGATTACAACAAGGAAAGGGCTCATCCTAGACACGAGAGGCGCCCAAGCAAAAACAAAACACCAAAAAGGACTATAGTAGATTACATTAAGATGTTGAGTTGTTCCCACCCATTTGGTCCCTAATAGAGTAACCCTTAGAAAGTTTGGAAGTTGCAATCCACAATGAAGCCGAAATGATAGAATCTTCCCACACCATGAAGTCATTTCTCTCTACCCTCTTGATAATTTTGTTATTCCTAATACAACTGCCGAAAGAACCACAAGCCAGTAAGCACGAAACTTCTTGTTAAAGAAAGAAACATCTGAAGCAAAACGAGCACCAACAGAGTTCGGCAAACTCATGAAACCAATGTTGACCATACCATCCCACCATCTCCAAATGATTCTCGCAAAGCAACATCTCGTGAACAAATGATCAATTGATTCTGCCTCTTGCCTGCACAAGTAATACCAACTAGGATAGAGGTAGAAAAATGAGAGCGACGTTGCATAACATCAAAATTACTAATCTTACCAAGGCAGATAAGCCAGCTTAAGACCTTAACCTTAGAGGGCACATGTGAATTCCATATATGGGCCAAGGAACACAGGCCAGAATTAGTGGGATTGATCTGCTTAGAAAAGAAAGAACACAGAGAAATCACCCGAGGACTCAAAAGAAAAAAATATGAGTCTTCCCTTTGAAGTTTGAACCAACCTAACACGTTCAAGAGAGGAGGGAAGGGATAGGACCTTAGACTCTTGTCTACCTATTAGACTACTGGGGATATGAAGATTCCAAGAAAGAGGATTCTCACTTGGATTTGTAATAAAGTGAGAGACAAGCCAACCTTTGGTTGAGGAACAACGAAAGAGATTGGGAAAGTGAAACTGAGATGAGAAATCACCACACCAAGAATCCTCCCACAAGCGAAATTGATTTTTGTCACCTAATCTAAGATGAACAAATTGATCGAAAAATGACGAATAGAATGAATGAACTTCCTGGGACTCTATAGTAACTTTTTAAGTTTCTAACCTTCTATTTTTTTAATTATATTTGATGATGCACCTTGCAATAAATTCATAGAAACAATCGGTATTAGAAGTTTACTTGGTAATTTGTATGTACTTTACAAAAGTTTAGGTTTTGAGTTTCAAAACTTGAACCTCTCCTACTCCTAATATTGGATATTACAACTTTAAGAATGAAAGAAGCTAGAGCATTTATAGTAACATCAATTAAGTGTTTTGTGGAAAAAAATGAAAAATGTGAACTAAGAAAAACGACTTGGAGACTTAGACTTTAAGCTTGCCATATTAGAACTTGGATCTCAACTAAATAAAATATGTAAATAGAAGTGAAGCATGTTTATTCTAGTATCAGTTGGTGTGTTTAGGGAAAGCATAGGAAAATATAAATAAATAAAAAATTGTGTTGAGCCTTATAGTTAAGTTTAAAATAGCCTTGAGGTGTAGGCCTCGTGAAAGTGAAGTGTACGCCTCAAGAAGGAACTACTGAGGCTTAAGTCAAGGTGAGGTGAGCCTTAAGGCATAAGCCTCAATAATTATTGAAGCTATTGACATGTCAAGTTTATGTCTTGCGTGTTCGACATTGCTACGTGATAAGGTAGGCATAAAAACATTCAAGTTTTTTTTTTTTTTTTTGACAAGAAACGAAATTGTATCGTATTAACTATAAATGCTAACATAAATATACATTCTGAGATCCGAAATTAAAGATCAAAACTCTCCAAAATTGGATTTCAACCTCTCAACCACTCCCCTAATGAAAAGTCCCTTGATAGCATACTAGCACGTACCCACAGAGAAGCCAAGAAAAAAGGAAATGTCCCACACAGCCTCAAAATCCTTCTCTTGGTCTTCAAAAATACGAGAGTTATGTTCTCTCCAAATAGACTAGACAACCGCAAAGACAACAACACGCCAGTAATCCCTAAACCGTCTCGGCAAGGCAGAGCCATCACGAAAGGTCCATAATGCAAGGTCATTGGGGAACCTCCCCCACTGAAGAAGGGCTTCCCACCTCTTCCAAACACCTTTAGAGAACTCACAATCATGTTTGTTTATACTTCATGTTTATCTATTTCATAATGATATTTGATTTTTTTTTTTAAAACAATGTAAAAACTTCTATGTATTCTTTTTATAAATATATGAAGCTTCACCTCCTACTGCCTGAGGCTTACACCTCACCTCACAAAGGAAAATTTCCTTGATTACGTCTTACGAATTCTAAAACCTTAATGTTGACAGATCCTATGGCATGTATTGGGTCGAAATGGATTCCTCTAGCCACCTTTTCTGAAGTTGTTCGCTTACCAACCTCATTTGGCAAGGTGTCTTAAGAAAATGTAGCATTCACAAGAAGAAGAGCAGGGTATTATCCAAGGAGATAAAATGGTTGTTGAACAATTTTAAGAAAGATAATATCATTAACTCTCCTTGTTCCAAATATGCTATGTTTATAGCTAGTGAATGGGAGATCAATCCTTTGTGGGAAGAGTTTAACAAGGAGTATGAGATGGGTCCCCTCAGATGTGAGGATGGATTTTCTATGAATTAAGCTGGCAATGCAAGAGTTTTAAGAGATGATAACGGTACCCAATATTATTGTATGCGGGTAGATGTAATCTAACTTCCCCTCTACATGTTGAGATGACAGGCATTTGGAGAGGAGTGAAACTTGTGAAAGCTTTGGGAATAGCAAAGCTCTCGTTAGGCAACAACTCTAAAGTGGTATTAAGTATAATTGGTGAAGCTTCAGCCTGTACTTGAAACATTCTCCCTTTGAAAGAAATGTTTTTTAATCATTTGAGGTGAGTAGATTGGTCAATTAATTATTGTTACAGAGAGTGCAATCAAGTAGTTGATTGCGTTGCTACTATTATTCAAGTGATTGGAGAAAAAAATATTTTTGTCCTCGAAGATTCCAAATAGGATTAGCATTTTGAACAAGTTTGATAAACTCAGTTGTTTGTATGTAATTAGATCTTTTCCGCTCTTGTAGTTGGTTCGATGTTCAATAAAATTTATTTTCCCACCAAAAAAAAATATGATCTTTACTAGGACATGTGGAAAAAACATTAGAGTGTTGATTCCATTGTTGTAGTGTGATGTATTTGGAAGGAAAAAAGAATAGAAGAATTTTTGATGGGGAAGAATCGACCTTGGGCATGAGGTGGGAGAACTCCCACATCCTAACATCTCTTTGCAAATTGTAAATTGTCTAGAGGATATAGTATTTTAATGATTGGATTGGGGGGTTGGTGAATTTTGTAGTACCCTAGGCAACTGAGTGGATGTCTTGTTCTCCTTGAGGCCTTATCCCCCCCTCCCCCCTCGCGTACTTTCTTTGTAATTTTCCCCCTTCACTACATACACATACATACATATATACATATATATATATATCTGTGTGTGTGTGTGTGTGTGTGTGTGTGCGTGTGTGTGTGTGTGTGTGTGTGTGTGTGTGTGTGTGTGTGTGTGTGTGTGTGGAGTAAGTAATCGAAACCTATATTGCTCCCCACCATGGTACAAATCGTGTTGTGGAGTAGACCTTGGTCAATAGGACAGATCCAGCTTACGGTATGACCGAGTCTACGGGAGGTTGAAACAACCCAGTCCTATGAGAAGAGATGTGGCATTAACGGGTTGGATGGACTATAGGTCCCATAGGCACAATGGAGTGAGTAGCTAGAAAGATCGTTTAATGAGGATGGGAAGAGTATGGTTGTTTTTGAACGTGAAGGAGCTAGGGTGCAGGGCCTAATTGTTTCACAATGGTGTTTTTCCAAAAGTGTTGGGAGAATGGAGATACTGAAGGACGATTAGATGGAGACTATCTAAGAGTTTTATTGGAATTGGGTAGTCAACATATGCCTCAAAACCAAAGGAAGTCAAGAAAGATAAAAAAACTCTAGACCATAAGTTTGGTAACTAGTCTATGCAAAATCATCGCGAAGGTGGTTTCTATGAGACTAACACAGGTTTTGGAGGTTAGTCCCTAACATTCAATGTGCCTTTGCTCTTTTAAGGAAAAAAAAAACAAAAAAAAAACAATTTGAACTTAATTGCTAAAGAGGTGGTGGAGTTATTGGAACAAGAAATAGAAAGGCATCATCCTCAAACTAGACTTGGCCTACAATCACGTTGTTTGGGGTGTTTCTTGACTATGTTTTGGAGAAAAAAGGGTTTGGCGAAGATGGATTAGTGGATGTTTGAAATTGGTGACTTATTCATCATGGTCAATGAGAGGCCTAGTGGAAAATTTAAAGCATCAAGGAGATGCCCTCTCTCCCCTTCTCTTTTATTAACGGTGGATGTCCTAGGGATAATGTTGAACAAAGCCACAAGGGAGGAGGACGGGGGGGGGGGGGGGGGGGGGGGGGGGGGGGGAATCAACAAGGGGTTCATAGTCAAAAGAGATAAAGCAGAAGTTTCTAACCTTCAGTTTGTGGATGACACTCTTTTCTTTATGTTTAGTTAGATTGAAAATGTCAAGAACAATATGAGTACGGTGTAATGTTTATGATTTGATTCAAGCCTCAAAATTAACAAAGAGAATCATTGATTTTACAAGATTAACGTGGACCAATGGGGACCTTGAAACCATGACAGGCTTGTAAGAGTGCTCTTTGGGCTTTTGGCCCATGAATTAAATGAGTCTTCCCTTAGGGGACAATGTTGTCAAGGCGATTGTTGATAGGTTAGGCGTGGCCTAGGCGACATATAAAATAATTAATATATATATATATATATATATATAATATTCATGTAAATATCATTTATATCTATACTACTTATAATGCAAATACTTGAAGAAGTTCACCGTGTGATCATTTTAGCCTAAATTCCGAGAATATCCCTCCTTTTCTTAATAGTTTATTTATTTCATAAATTAATTTTTTTACTTTTTAAGGGTATATAAGTAATTAAACAATAAACCTGTAATTATCGTACTTGATAAATTTCAAAAACTGACTTTAAAAAAATCAACCCCCTTTATTTTTGGCAACTTTTATGGATAAGTGGTTCGTGATAAGTAACTTCCAAACAGTTAAAGAAACGTGGAGCCGTGGAGATAACCACCATTTGTATCCACCGTCAAGATATAACTCTCTAACCTTTCTAATTATTCTCTTCTCTATTTTATCACATTTTCATAAAATTGCCCAAACCATGCTTCCTCTCTATCGTTCTTACACCAAAGACAAGTTTTCAATGATGGTCGACTGAACGACAGATACACAGCGGGCAAGTTCCACATTCCCCGAGTGCCCCACAAAGACAGTGGCGGCAAACCAAATAGAGAACTGAACAACGGTGGTAGTAAGCATCGTAGGCCTCACAATATGCCACAGCTTCTAGACAACAGTATTTCACCACACCAATTTTTCTTCATTCAGTCGTGTATAGGTATCTCCAAATCACCATAAAAACTTATAATTCTCGCACTCTTAGTTGTATCACATGGTGAACTTCTTCGATTATTTGCATTATAAGTAGTATAAATAATTAATTGATTATTTTATACTTTATTGTTCACGTTCAACGCATGTGCACATCGACTAGTAAATATAAATACAAATATCTATATTTATATCAACAAATATATTTATAAAAATTATTTATATATTAATATTAAATATATATTGTTGTTTAATAAACTAGCAATGCAAAAAAAAGGCAATTTTTTAAAAAAAAAAGAACACTTTGCCACTGTCCAGCGATAGTGGAAGAGTGTTTGAAAGTTCCAAAAAAAAAATTGTTATTCAATGAACCCAAAAAAAGCAAGTAATTATAATTGAAATAAAGAGAAATCATAATTGGAATGTAAAAAGAACCAAAAACGTAGACATACAATGTAGAAAAAATTTTAAAAAAGGAAAAAAATATTGCCAAAAATTCTGATCACTGGCTGCAAAATTGATATTGTCGACAATCCCAAAAAACTATGTGTACCTCTTTTGCATACCCTTTAGCGTAGTAGCTAAGATACTTGGAATGCATAATGAGATTTTTTTGGAAAACATTTGATGAGGATAGGCATGGGCACTTGGAGTTGGTGGCTTGGGAGGTGGTCAATAGACCCTAGGAAAAGGGAGGCTTAAGCATTGGCAATCTACATTAGAAGAACAAAGCTTTCACAACAAAGTGGTTTTTGTGTTTCCCGAGGAACAAGATGAGTTATGGGCAAAGTCACAAGCAGCAAAAAGGGTTTATCTAAAAAATTGGGATGCAAGTTTATCGGGTTTTTTTTTTAATTACTATTGATTAAATTTTAATTTAGAAATTTGCTATGTATCACTAATTATTTTGAAATCTACCCTACTTGGACCAGTCAATAGCCGTTGACTGTGTCGAACAGGTTAGATCTCATTTTTTTCACATTTTTCGTTAAAAAACACCTTTTGAAAAGGCGACTCTTAGAGACGCCTTTTGAAAAGCCGACTTTTTTTTTTTTGTTTAGAAGCGCCTTTTCAAAAGGCGACTCTAATAGTTGCCTTTTGAAAAGGTGCTTCTAAACGAAAAAAAAAAAAAAAAAAAAGAAAGAGAGATGCCCTGTTAGACTCGGTCAATAGCCGTTGACCGGTCCAACTAGGGTAGATTCCAAAATTGTTTATTGTACAGAGCAAATTCTTAAATAAAAAAAATCATCAAGGTTAATTTTCGAAAAAACCCCAAGTTTATCGGTAAGACAAACTCTCTCCTGTCCTTGGAGATTTATTTCTTCTCTTTATCCTATGTTCTTGGTCTTGAGACTCTTGACTACCTTTGCAAGGTTGGGGATGGATCTACGATTCAATTCTAAGAGAACATCTAGTACAATAAAGTAGCTTTTATCATTTCCTAATCTATATAATCCATTTTTAACGCTCATAACAAACCAATTTCCTCTTTTGTTCACTCTTCTACTAAATCTAATGGTTCACACACGTATTGGGAATTTCATTTTTGTAGGAACCTAAATGATTTTAGAGTTAGACGAGTTAGCAGGCCTTCCATAAAAATATTTGGTCGAGCGAAGGTTGTCAAGATATAAAGACTTTGGTCCTACGATAAATTGGGAACCTTTAGTAGCAAATCTCTTTTCTTGTACTATCAAATCAGCCCAACCCCAACTTTAATTCCTTTCCTTCCTTTGGAAAGCTAAAATCTCGAGAAAAAACAAGGTAAGTTGGTTGCTTATCCTTGATAGACTTAATGCTTTGGATATTCTAAAAAGGGGATTGCCATACTTGACTTCGCGCGTTTGCAAAGAAGATGGGTAAAATATTGGTCATACATTTCCCCACTGCCCCTTCACCCTAACTCTTTAGCACAGACAATAGGAAGAGATTCGTTAAAATTGGGTACCTCCAAGAAGGTGCACTTATATTCTTCAATCAAGCTTTTTTCTAATGATCTTGATCACATTAGAGTGCGTGTGGGATCAAACAAGGTTTAGGGCCTCATCTTGGTTGACTTTGGAAAAAGCTTTTAACAGATTCACCCTCTTTGAGTTAGATGGAGGATACTTGGAGCGTCCTCTATTAGTTGTGGTTTCCTTAGAGGACTGCTTCTCCTCCACTTTTGTACTTTTTCTTGGTTTTAATGATACAGTCTCTTTCATATCCCCCCACCCCTAAAAAAAAGGTAAAAAATGGCTTTTGTTTCATCCTTGATTGTAGATCCATCATCTTCATTCCCTTACTTAGTTATTACATTCTTCCTTTTTCCCATTGTAGCATTTCAAAGAAGATGCTTGTGTTGGCATCCCCCTCATTCACCCCACCTCATCATTAAATAGTCATTTGCTCCTCATGAAGAAGAAACACCTCCACTTCCTTCTTTCCTCCTACATCTCCACTTGCATCCCGCTAAAGCTCCTTAAAAATCAATATCTTTGATTTTGCCTGGTAAGGCCCTTTTCTTCAATAGCACATCTCCAATTCTATATCTTTAGTTTGTCCATCACATGTCTATGTTGTAAGCCCTTCCTATAAATCCCCTTAAGCATCCTTACACCATTCCAAGAAATATTTTTGGAGTTGTGGCATTACAACCATATATTCTCAAATCTAAATGGGGTTGGTCCCCATCTAGCTGGATTAGTTTTCAAAATAACCTAGTAGCGACCATAAGTACCCAAACTATAGCTTCTTGCCTAACATAAGTGTGATTGTTGTATAATTCCACAAAAGATAAGATAAAAAAATTAAAACTTGTACTTAAGAAATAAAACCAAAAAAAAAAAGCAACAAAAAATATTTTGAACATTTTCATTACATTGACAGTAAGGGGAAAAACAAAGATCAATGCATTAATATTTTTTCCTTTAGCATTTAGAATATTCAAAAGTCAAGAATAAAAAATAGATAGGATATTGAAGGCTCAGCACTAAATCAAAACTCATTATAGAATGCATGCATACCGACACAAGTCTCTCTTTGTGAACATCATTAGTGATCTGCATGACCAAATTCAACAAATAATTAGAGAAACTAACGAAGAACAAAAGAGAGATAAAAAATGAAGAAAAAAAAAATCTTACTCTAGTTTAGAACAAGATGAATCCATCATAAGAAAAGTTCTCTTAGCTAAATGCCTATTTTTCTACTTCATGTTTCGTTTCCACTCCCTAAGTAGTCAATTCTAATAAAAATTCTTACCGGCTTCTTGTAGTTCTTGATCTCCTCTCCTCCAAAGCCAGGGAGCGCCATATTCCAATTTCTTTCTGCATTCAATTGAGAAATATGAAAAACAATAATAATAATAATATTAATGACAGACCAAAGCTAGGAATCAAATAATGCACACCACTTCTAGATTAAGCTAACCTAAATGTAGAAGTATGTCCTTTGCTTCCAAAGTTGTAGATTTCCGATGCTTGGCCAAGGAGCAACCATGTGTTGTTATCTAGTCAAAATGAAAAAAATAACAAGTAAAAGAATTACAAAACCATATAGATTTAAAAAAAAAATTATATTTTTACCAAGGAAATGGATACAACTACACAAATGATACATAAACTATAGAAGAGAAAGAGAATGATTTAGTAAGAAATATTGGATATAGAATTATTGGTAAAATAATTTGTCTTCTCACAAATCAAATCAAACTCAACAAACATGAAATCTCGCTTGATAAAGTTTTCCCAACCATCTTGACTACTCCATTGATCTAACCAGGTTTTAAGGAACAAGTTAACCCCATAACTCCTCCCAATAGTCAGTGGGACTGAAACCAACCAAAGTTTACAAACGCAAGGTAACATTACTTTGTCAATTATATTGTGAATTGAGGCTATGCTTTCAGCCAAGCCTAATACACTCAAAAGTCAAAAAGAATTCTTGTCATAATGACAAAACTTGAGTTTATAGTCAATACTTTTTAAAAAAAAAAAAAAGAAACTATAAGATGTTATATATGTATGAATTTGTATGTAAATAAGCTATACAAAAGGTGGTCCCTAACTTGAACCACAACACAAATCAATCTACACAAAATTGCCCCAGCCTCTAAGCCATTCGCTTAGAGCAAACCCATTACACAACTTGCTATTTGCTACCCAAAAGGAAGCAAGGAGATGAGATTGCTCCCATAACTTATCTGATGGAAACAATACACAATCGAACACCCTCCTATTCCTTTCTTTCCATAAGGACCATAACACCGCAAGGCACACAACCTTCCAATGGTCTCTCCATAAGGAAGGAATATTTTTCATAAAGGGAAAAATATTAATGGTGTGGCCCACGACCGGGAAATGAGCGCACCACTTACTCCAAACCTCCTTGGAAAAAGGACAACTCCAACATAAGTGTCCAACGGATTCCACATCCCGTTGACACAGATAACACCATGAAGGGGATAAACACATATTTGGAAAAAAAATTTGCAACATATCACCCGTATTGATTTTCCCATGGGCCAGCTACCCATCCCAAAAACTTAACCTTTGATGGTACCTATGCATTCCATATTAAGTTATGATAGGCGAAGGAGACAGCAAAAGGTACATTAAAAGTTGATGCTTCAAACAATGTCATAGAACTTACTGATTGACTTGGATTGGCAACCACCAAATGACTAAGTACTGCCGAGACAACTCCTTTTTTTAGCTCTCCCCTCAACTTAGTTAGACCATCATACTTTAAAATACAAACATGCATGCATCCCCATTTAAGAAATATTTGGGTTTATAGGACCCATATCAGTAGTAGCAATGGAGCTACGAGTGGGAAAGGTGAGCATACTCCTTGCAAGAGGTCATTAAATAGTTTTGACTATTGAGTAAGCTAAGAGGTGGTGAAAGACGTGTGTGTGGGTGTCACAGGGGGGGTTATGAAGTATTGACTGTAAACTTCATATTACCTCTCTGTATTTAGGATTCCCAGAATGGTGGCTGATTGCTTGGAGAGTTGATGAGGGGTTTCTTATGGAAGAATGATGATAAGGTGCATGGATCTCATCTTGTGACTTGGAGAATTGTTCAGATGAAGGGGGAACAGGGTGGTTTGGGAATTGGCAAAATTTCAGCTAGAAATAAAGCCTTGGTTGGAAAATGGTTGTGGAGGTTTCCTATTGAGCAGGAGCAATTATGGGTAAAGGTGACCAGAAGGAGGCATGGGTTCAGGGATAATCTACGGGGCGCTAGTGTGGCCGTTAGGAGTACCTATAGAAGCCCTTAGAAATTCATTCATTTTGTTTATCCCTCTTTCCTTCCTTTAACTAGACTCAAACTGGGGAATGGTAATTTAATTCGATTTTGGGAAGACTCTTGGTCTGGGAATGTTTGTTTCAATCGTTATTTCCTAATTTTTTTCGGCGCTCTAGTCTCCATAATAGGCCTATCTCTGATTTTATTAGGGATGGTGTGTATGGGGCCGGGGGCCCTCTGTCATGGGATTTGCATTTGATGGGAAATTTTTATCCTAGGGCTAAACAGGAATTTAAGTCTTTTCTTAATTGTCTGGTTTTCCTTTAGGTGGCAACGATATAATTCTTTGGCCTTGGGATTCCTCGGGTTCTTTTTCTACTAAATCTTTCTTTCTACATATTACGTGTACCATATTGGTTACTTCAGCTATTAAATAGTACAGTAGGCTTGTATCCTAACCTAAATATGGTTGAACATAATAGCAATGTCATTTTGCCAATTTCTACAAAAAAATTTATTGTTTCTAAATTTGCATTATCATGAAAACAATAACAAGAAGTTTTAACAAAACAACACAAACAAGAACTCACCAAATTTCTCACACTTTATTTTTCCATGGTTGATCAAACAAAAAAAAAGAAAAAAGAAAAACAATTTGTTTAAGGTTGAATTTACAAGGAGTGCTTCACATAGTTTTAGACTAAACAACCATGACAATATAACAATACTCAAGAAATGTTACATGCATAGACCAGAAAATCAAAGCTATTATCCAACATCACGTTCCTGAAGAACCCACTAAGGATACCTTTTTCTCATTTTTTTTTCCCATTTGGGGGAGGAGGTGCACTATAAAATCAATATGTTCATTAGGTACTAGGAAAAATGCGAGATGTTTGTGAAAAAACTTACAGAATCAACAAAATCCTCAGCAACCAATATGAGGAAGTCTTCAACCTCAGGATCCAATTTTTCAAATGGACTAATCTGCCATGACACACAAATGAAAAACCCCAACTAAGATTTCAACAACTTTAGTGTAGAATGCAAACATAAAGAGGAAAAAATAAATACTCAGGAGATATAAACAATGACTGATAAATTCAAGAAAAAAGATTTGCGCATAAGGCAATTGTTTCAAATAGACTTGGGACTTGGTCATTGGAACATAAATTTGAAGAAAAGTCGAAACATTTGGAAATCCTTGCTTGCCATCTCTCCATGGCAAGTTGCTTCACATTTCAATTGAAGATATTGAGCAGGAGTGTGAGGCTAGGCATATTGATTATTAAGTATTTCTTAGTCCAATTCAACTAAAAAACCTTTCCTCAAGAAACCTGTTCAGATTCTAGCATTCATTCCAAAGATGCATTTTTTGAACATATGAGAAGAACAAGACCTCAAAACTTATCCCAAGGCATCACCACATTAAAAAGGATTTCAGAATTCTCTTCTTTAAAGATATGAAGAAAACAATGAATTACTTCTAAGATCTACTCATTGTATCTTCACCTAGACTCTTTGGACCATAGATATGCTCAATCTAAATTGGAGCGCTATTTTGTTGGGTGTACTCAAGTACGATTAGTGCTTACCATAAACAAAGAATTTTAATTGTCTAAAAAAAAAAAAAAAAAAAAGAAAGAGCATCTAGCTAAATTTGAAAAAAAGACAGGCCTCCAAATTTGTTAATTTTAGCATCAAAGTATGATCATCTAGTTGGGCATCCCGCCTTGTGACTTTCAACTTTAAATCAAGTTTGATTGCTTAAATACTGAAGCAATCTGGCCCTTCCCATAAAGAAAGAACTTTAAGTCTTTCTTCATCTTCTTAATTTATCTGTTTTCATTTAGAAGGAACAGGGAAAAATTAAAAACATGCACGCATGCACGCACACACACGCATGTGGGGACAGTTTTAAAAAGAGCATAATTCACCTGGGAAACTAACTCACGAATGCTCCTCTTGGTAAGAATGTGATTGCCAGATTCCTCGTCATCTACACTAACCACTGTGGTGGGCCCTCCTGATTGGACACTATGATTGGTTGTCACAGGTGTTAAAGATTTCTGATTTCCTGGTCCTGATATCCGCATAGCTTGCTGTTGATGCGGCACAGAAATTGGGGTCCTTGGTTGTGCGTATTGCTGTCCATAATGATCTTGCGAGTGATGAGTCAGTAATTGTTGTTGCTGAGGTTGAGCAGATGAAGCTTGTTGGTGTGAAACCATTTGCAAAGAATGATGATGTTGCTGAAGATGGTTTGGCCTTTGTTGCAACGATTGTGGTCTCATTTGTTGCCTGTATGATGGGGATGGTAAAGAAGGTGGAGGCATTTGTTTCACTTGGGGAGCAGATGACATCCACGGTTGTGTAGGAGGTTGCAAACCTTGAGACATACCAGGAGATGGAGAGCTAGGAGAAGTAATAGATGGGCCTCGGAGTAAACCATGACTTTGAAACTTCTGCAAAAAGAACACAGCCACAGAACATGACAAGCTGAGAACATCCCAAAACTACAAAATTCAAGACTAATAGTATAAAGTTCCAAGGTAAAACTGAAGTTATTGTCGAGCCAATATTGCCATGTCAACAGCTGATCCTTAATGGAGCTTCTCTATTATTTAGAGGGCCCTTAGCTGGCTAACAGTTCATTTATTATACCAAACCCAAAACACAAAACAAATCATGCCTTCAAGGAATAAAAAGGGGCCTCCTCATAATCCCAAAGGTCCTTTATGCAAAGGAACACAATCCTAGATGTCAATTACACCTATGTCCACCTTAGGCAACCTCTTTCCACCCATAAGGCCTAGGTGATACCAACTCTTCATTCATTTTTTTCTCTTTTGTTTAGAGAGAAGTAAACGCAAGAGTGCATGCACATATGCACCACACAATGGGATTAAGGAATCTTTCATTCCACAATCTTAAACTCCTTTTCCTTTTCTTTTTTGCCAAAAACATTCTGAAATGGGAATGAGTACCACAGCTACACATGATGAAGGACAAATAGTACAAGAATTTGTACTAAATGGCTAAATGCCAATGAAAAACCTTGTTTAATCTAGTCCATCTTCTTATCATAAAAAATCAACAATTGGAAGAAGGTAGTCTCATCACAAACAAAATCTCCTTCTCTCAAGGTGGCCTAAAGTAAATATTAAAAAAAAAAAAAAACAGGAAAATAAACTTTAAAACTGACTTGGGTAGCGGGAGACTGGTTACTCGACGGGGATTGCGATCTTAGCGATGGTTGAACTGCTCTCTGTTGTTGGTGCAAGGGAACCCCACTTGGTCGCATTTGAGCACCCGAACTAAGCGATCCCATCATCCCAATAGTTTGAATTCCTTGAATTGGTGGCCTCACCTGAAAATTACAAGACAAAAAATTTTAAAAAAAAAAAAACACCAGAAGACCCTTAAAGCCAATGTCTTTCCTTTCATAAATATAGACAATATAGAATAAATGTCAAAAAGAACAGTCAAGAACGGCAAACCTACCTGGGAAGTGTTCTGATTCGCCGCAATTGATTCAGGCAAACTGACTGAACTTCGACCCAATCCACCGAATTGCTGGCCGAACGAAGAAGGCCCAAAAGACGAAAATGTTGATGGCTGTGGCGTCGGAGGCCTTGCTTGATGCGCTGGGACTCCGATCGCAAGCCCGCCTCTTAGCGTTGAGGTCGCTGGAACAGAAGGCGGAGCAGCTGATGGCAAAGAAGGCGACGTCAAGGTTGCTGTAGATGAGGCTGAAGACGACGACGATGACGACGATGATGCTGATGCAGATGACGTAGATGATGAAGAAGAAGAGGAAGAAGAAGGTGGGAAATGAGAAGGAAGTTGAGAGAAAGGAGATTGTGGTAGAAGCCGATTAAGTTGGGGTCTGATCTGAGATAGTTGTTGTTGAATGGTAGGAATTGACGGTTGCTGGAGTGAAGTTGAGGTTTGCGCGCTTTGATTAGGGTTTTGGGTTGAATTATTATTAGGGTTAGGGTTTAAGCTCGTGGAAGAAGAAGAAGAAGAAGAAGGAGGTAGGATCTGAGGGGTTGAAGAGATTGTAGACGACGACGAAGGAACAGTAGCAGGCGTTGGGTCTGTGGGCTGAGCCGAAGTCGGAGGAGATGTCTCCATAGGTTCCATGGCAGTTAGCTGCTCGGTGACCGATAATTACCTCGGCTATTTTTAGTAGTTGCGTGCGCACCTGTACGCGCTAAACGGCTCTGTAACTGTAAAGGACGTTTGATAATTTTGAACTTTTGATAAAATTATTGAAAAAAAAAATGAACTACTTTAACTTCTGGACAAGATATTTTAGATGTTCCCCGTACTAGCTTAAATTAATAATATGAAACAAAAATAATTTGATTTAGAAATTATTAATTTTACCAAAAAATAATTAAACTTCCTATAACGTAATTTTATAAGTTAAAATTTACTATAATTAATTTTATAAAAAAAAATTAGTGCTGTTAAATTAAAGAAATAATATTAAAAAATTAGTTTATGTTAAATTAAGGTTGCAGCTATTTAAATCACAAAAAAAAGCAACCTCATTAATGAACTATATACACCCCAATCACTAACACAACTCCCTTTAACATACATACAATCTTTCTACCTTAGCCAAAAGCCAAAAGATTCATAAACTACTCTTTTCTCAATCTACCCCACCCTTCCTTCTTCTTTTTCTTCTCCTCCATTTCTTTTTCTACAAAACCTTATTTTTTTTAACTTTAAAGCCTATCATTTTCATCTTCTTATCTTAGTTAGCAAGATATTGAAGTTAGGAAAACATCGTTTAGACTCCATATGGAGCGAATTGTCACTCATCGTCTTCAAAAATTTGTCAACATTTGATCATTTGAATCAATAAGAAATGCATGTGTTTAATGATTTTTTGTGTTTTCATTCACTTTTATTCATGAAATGGAATATTTATGGGTGTTTTTTAATGTGTTTTGCCCATAAAATTTACAAGAACGAACTTGGGGTCGCTCACGCAGGGCCAACCCTTGTACAGGAGGGTCGGCCATGGCCGGGCGACCCTCTTATTTTCCATTTTTTTATAATTATTACATATCATATTGCATTAGGATGCATTTTATGATAATTTTGACATATTTTTACTCATTTCGGGCTAATTTGGACAAAGGAGCACCGCTCCCCACTCTTTACTCTCGTGTTGGGCACAGGTGGAGTATGACACCCCCACCACCTAAATGAGCTGGGACTGACTGTAAACATGATAAATTTGTCATGAAATACGTCATAATGTAATATGGTATATGAAAATGAAAAAAAAAAAAGAAATAAAAGGGTTGGTCGGACAGGACCGACTCTTACAAAGGAGGGTCGACCTCGTAGGGCTGACCTCTTCGTGACGAATTTTTGGAAAACAAAAAAAATGTCATTTTAGTAATTTTATTTAAAGATATTTAAATAATTACATAAAATAGGTGGAGTGGGATATAGATAGTCCATTAATGAGGTCTATATAGCTGCTCTCCAAAAAAACCCTCTTTACACTACAAAAAACCACTTATTTTGATTTTCAATAATACCCTCATGTGATAATACCAAAATGCCGGCCAAATGACATGATTACCCTTGAAAAAAAAAAATTTCACAAATGCCATCAAAATACAAATAATGACTCATTTGCCATATTTTACTGTTCATTGCACAGTCAGCACGCCAAACAAGCGTCATGTCAGCGCCCCGATGGCATTAAAAGGAAGGCGTCTTTTGAAAAGACGCCTTCCTTTCATTTTTTTTTTAAGTGAAGGGAAGGCGTCTTTTGAAAAGACGCCTTCCCTTCACAAATTTGTTTTTACAAGTAGAAGGGAAGGCGTCTTTTGAAAAGACGCTTTCCCTTCGTAATTTTTTTTTTTTTTATGGAGAAGAACCCCATCATTTTCTGTCATTCCTGAGCTTATTTTTTACAATTTATTCTAAGTTTCTTAGTGATTATCTTGCTCTGTTAAGGGAAAGATGATGTTGGGAGTACCCATTTCCTCAGCTTGCCTCTGAGATCTGTTAATTCTTAGCAAGTTATTACCTCATTTTTAGCTGTAAAAACCGGAAGAAATGAAAAGTGCCCTTGTCTCAAATTGAAGTTCTTAAAGGGTTTAGAAGAAACTGCAGTTTTTTTTTTTTTTTTTCTGGGAAAGCTCTGATTCGCAAGTCGCTTTTGCTCTTTTTTTTTTGCTGCTGCTGCTGCTGCTGCTTGCTGTGGTGGTTTCAACCACTAGACCTATGGGATGACTCTTCCCTATTAGCATCATCATCCAGATGAGCAACAGCAGCCTCACCAAGAGCCAGATCAAGTGCCTGCATTCCTAGCTCAACAGATAACGCCGCATCCTTAGTTGTGATTCCTGAAACAAGTGGACACATGTCTGACAGTATAACTGAGAAACCTTTGCCCTGCAATAAAGTAAATCAGAGCCATACTTACATCTCTGCTTAAAGATATGTATACAAAAATAAATAAAAAATAAATGTAATGAACAATTTGGGTGGCCCAAGAACACAAGTATGTTACTAGAGAAACTGACCCTAATCACACTTGCAGAAGACTTAAAAACAAAATTGCTTTTGACCATGTCAGTGGAGGAGACTAAGCAATGGGTAGAGTGAAGGACTGATTTTGGATCTGAAGTGAAACTGGTAGCTGCCTTAAGGATTGCTGTCTGGTCACTGTTGGACTAAAAGGAAGACAGAGAATGGCACTAAGAATACATGGAAACTTCATCTTGGCTGAAACCACCGCAGAAAGCAACAGTAGCAGCAAAAAAAAATTTATTTGAAGGGAAAGACGCCTTCCTTTAAAAATATGATTATTTGAAAATTTTATTTGAAGGGAAAGACGCCTTCCTTTAAATAGACGCCTTCCTTTTGAAAAGACGCATTCCTTTCAATGCCACTTGGGCGCCGACGTGGTGCTTGTTTGACGTGCTGACTGTGCAATGAACAGTAAAATATGGCAAATGAGTCATTATTTGTATTTTGATGGCATTTGTGAATTTTTTTTTTTTTAGAGGTAATCATGTCATTTGGCCCCAAAATGCCCCTATTTTTTTTTCTCAATTTGAAAAGTTTTCTTTTTTTCATTTTTTCATCGTGGGGTTCGGTCTTGCGTAACCGAACCAAATGTAAAAATAAAATTTTTTAACTGTTCAGTCGGAGATGACAAAACTTAAAACATTAGGTTCGGTTGGAAATGACTGAACTTATCGGGATCGGTTCGGTATAGTAGGTCAGAACCAATCTCAATTTCTTCTCACCCACATCAGTTTCCTCTCACTTCAGACGATGTTTTGCATGAACAAAATATCAAACACATTCGATTCCACGTAATCTAAATACTAAATATGATTAAAAATAATAATAATAACAAATTTCTTATCAATTTAGTACTTTTTTCATTAAAAAGGAGATTATAGCAACGAAGTAAATGATTTTTGTAGTGATTTAGAGCTTTTGGTGTAATGATTTAAAATTTTGAGTGTTGAAAATTTGAAAAAAAATAGAGAGAGAGTTGAAGAGGGTGTTTTGAAAATGTTGAAATCAGAGAGAAACTGAGAAGAGTGTTTTGAAAAGTTTGATAGGGTAAAAATAACAGTTTTTTATATTTTGTGATAGAAATAGAATAAGGTAGAAAACAGATTTTTTTTGAGGTTTAAATAGCTGCCTCCTAAATTAAAGAAATGATTTTATTACTTTAATTGAAAAGTTATTTTTAAAGTTTTATTTAAAATTAATAATATGATAATAATTTCAAAATTAAGTTTTATTAATTTTATGTTAATTTATTAATTTTGAATTAATTAGTAAGTTTTATTAAGTTACTAATTTTAACATTAATAAAATTTAATAATCATTTATTATTAGTAAAATTTAATAATAATGTGCTAATACTTTCAATATTAATAAAACTTTATATTAATAAAATTATTTATTATTTATATAAATATTTTTATAAGATTTTAAAAATATATATATAAATTTTGATGCTAAACAAAATACAGTAATATGATTTTTTATTTTTTTTTAGAAAAAACAAGTATAACCTAATACCATCCCATTCATTAAAAATTCGAACCACGCAGGATCCGACTAATAACCACACTAATAAGACCCGACCCGACGGCCCCGCCCCTCAAAACTAGCCCACAGTCAGTTTACGTAGTCATTTCATGTAATAAATTAGTTGCTCGAACCAACGAACCAATGCCTTATTAGTAGTAATATGATATTATTAAGAAAGTGGATAAAAGGGTACGATTAGAATTAAAAATAGAAAGGAAAATGCATATAATACTTCACTTCATGTCCATTGAATTCGTGTGAAAAATAAAAAGAAACTAACAAAAAAAAAATTGTAGGTACAGTTGAAGCTCATTTCGGTTTGTCCCTTTCGTTACAAGATATTGTTCGTCGGCCTCCATGTGCTTGAGTTGGGCTCATAGGTTACTTAGATATCTTGCAAAAGCTTTACGTTGAATAGGTATATGATCGAAATTCGTGGTCATTTTAGTCTTGCTGAAAACACGAAGGATAATAATTAAGATTTTAAGGAGTAAGATGTTTCTTGCAGGTAAGTGGCTCGCCTGTGACATTTTCCAGTTGTTTAGGCCCAGCACCAGCGTATCATAGAAATTAATGAATGAAATCATTGGAATCAAATTTGTAGACTAGTCCAGGATCAACCGCAGCAACAGGATTTACGTGCCCAGGAACATAGTTGAATGGCGTTGTTGGAGAACGGAACAAATTTTTCAATATGGTGCTTCTAGTGTTATCTAGCACAATAGCTGTCTCATAGAAGTAAAAGAGATGTTGTATCAGTAGTTAGTGCAAAGTTTCTGAGAAAACAGCTATGATCACATGACATAAAATGCCGCCAACCTGTTGTCATCAGGGCTGATTGAATTACTGTGGGGATCCCAAGAAGGGTGGCAAGACTTTATAATTGCAGCAACGGCAGAAGCATGCAGGCACGACATGGAAGTGCTGGAGATGATATTATAGTCATCAGATCGTTCTGTGGTGGCTTTAATTAGTTGCTACTCGAGATCAAGCTGCCAACATCCTCACGGCTGGGGTTATCAGGCTGAACAACAGTATCATTATGAGTTTGGAACAAGTTTTAAAGAAATACATGTAGCTTTTGTTCTTTATTTTTAAGATCAATGGGTGAAAATTATAAGAAAAAATAAAAATGGAAGGAACTGTATTAGATGCTAGTTTAACATACTTCGATAACATCGGGAGTGATAATGTAGGACCAATTGAAGGAAAGACGGCCATCCTTGGTTCAGGCTTAGTTTTGAGAAATGTAATGGTTGGGAGGATTTTCGCAACTAGGCTCCTGTTGGCAAAACGAAGATAACAGAAAATCTTATTTTTCAAGAACTCTAAACATAATACAAGTCCTATTTTTAAAAGGTCGTCTTGATAATTACTTTTCAGTTGTTAGATATACTTGAAGCTCTTCTAATGTTTGGCCTATTAGCGTGGCAGGGACGACAAATTGGAAGCCTACATCTTTTGCCAATGAATCTGAGAATCATTCCAACGCTTCCTCCTTGTCTTACAACAATACTTTTTACCCCTTCTGTTACCTAGGATCATCTCATTGGTGCACATGTCAATCTTACCCTTAATTGAGTTTTCTTCAAGAGTATTGTTCTTGCAGAAGCTGAAAACAAAGGAAACCTATGACAGTATTAGGAAAGAAATTAATCAAGTCCTACAAGCTATATATTATTCTAATAGGTGAATTCAGGAATCTTAAAACATATTGAAGCTTTGAAATAGGCAACTGTTACAAGCGCATACCTAGCATTCTCAGCTGAAACACTGGCAGCTGCCAATGCAGTTGCATTGATAATTCCATAATATTTCTTCATATTGAGTGGGTTCAATGAAAATCCCTGCAAATACATGACCCTGATTTTCCATTCATAAATATTTTTGTGCTCATGAACCATCAAAAGGGATCTCCACAGCGCTAGGATTATGAAACTAAATTGAACACCTCAGTATTTTTAAATTCTGGAGATACACGTGTGTCAAACTCTCTATCAATAGAACTGGCTGCAATGGTTAGGATCCAAGAAGCAACATTAGTTGCAGTTCTAGGGAGCTCATCATTTCCAGCTGAAGCAGAGACAAGAATTCCCTTCTTGAAAGCATGAAACTATGCAACTGAAATTGCATCGGAGAAGTAGCTCGTCTGGGGAGGCACTGGGTTGGCAGAGATAGAAATAACATCGACACAGTCATCAATGGCATCTGTGAAAGCCAGAAGGAGGTTGACTTCGCTACATTGGTTGAAGCAACATGCTTTGTAGATGACAAGTCTAGCATTAGGTACACCACCCCCTGCGGTTCCTCTTGCTATCTCAAGTAGGCTCTGACATCATTCACCACTGACCCAGCCACTGTGGAAGAAACATGAGTTCCATAGCCATATCTTATCACAAGGTGAGCGGGATATTAGTTGGAGCACTGACTTTCCAATATCTCTGAAAATATTGAAATAACTGGTGCTGTTTGCTAATCTAAAATTGTGTCCTACAATACATCTCCTTTAAAAGTATCTTTGGAATTGGACCTAGTCCTTCACTCCTGAAGCTCTTGGACTGCAGCCAAACTCCTACATACCAAAAAAGAAAGCCAAACTCTTTCTCAAACCAGTTAATTTACGATTCTAATAAGATAATTAGCATAAATATACAGAACCAATAATAAGATATTAAGAGTGAGGCCTTATGTTTTAGCATAGTTAATATAACTAAAAAAAGAGCATTTACTGTGCCAATCAAACCAATGATCACATCAAATTTAGCATCGAGAGACAACTCGTTAAATTTCTTAATAGATTGGAGTCGAAGAAAGCCTCATGAATGCATTGTGTGGACATGATTTGTTTTACTCTCAAATACTGAAATAATCGATTCGCTAGCTGGGACATCGAAGCAAGGCAACTGGTTTTCCATGCTTTCAAGCCTTTTTAAAAAAATAATATAAAAAATTAAGTTCATGATGCTAATTGAAACTTACCTGCAAGTGTTTGTGCCTGTTGTGGTGTGAAGCATTGCTGAGAAGCCTCTATAAACTACTGCTGCCTGTGCTTCATCCATACTTGAAAACATATGACAAAACATTTTTAACAAATCAGCTTTAAACCTCAATTGAAAATAGAAAAAAAAAATCAAGGTCTTTAATAGCCATTACATGAAATGATTTAGTCCTACCTTCCAGTCACTATGGCAAGCATTTCATGATTGGCTGAGATCACAGAATCTGAATTAGGATGAGAGTGCTCCCCCCATGTAGACAATGTAGTGCTGCAAATCACACAACTAAATACCTTCTCTTTGGTTTTTTTTTTTTTAAGAAAAAAAAAAAAAAAACCTTGATCAAACAATAATAAGGGTGTCACTGTATCAATTCATTAAGCAAACTAATGCTAGTGTCAACAAGATTAAACCTCATTATCTCCTTTAGATGAACATAAAATTAAACAAAACTATTGTTGCATCGATTCATACTGAAAACAAAATCCAATATAGTGGTTGCTTTAGTAATGCCAACCTTCACTGAAAAAGAAGAAGTAATGAACACCCATGAATATGACAACGTTACCTTAGTCGAAAAGTAGTTTAATTGACCAATGCAAATCCAATTGAGAACAAGAAAACGGTAAAGAAGAGTTGTGCTTACTTTCATATTTTCTACACAAATTCTGGCTCATAAGTTCGATGAACAGAAGTGGGAATTCCAGGGAAGAAGAGACAAGAATTCCCTTCCTGAAATTGAATGCACGAAGCGATGCAATTGAAATTGCATAAAAAACGAAACTTGGTTGAGGAGGTGATAATCCGATGGATAAGGAGAGAATGTCAACGTTGTCATTAATGGCATCCTCTAAAGCCATAAGTATTATGTCACCACATTGGTTGACCAACATGCTGTAGATGGCAAAGTCTAGCATTAGGTGCTCCACCTCTGGCAGTCCCTCTGGCTGTCCCATGTAGGCTCACATTAGTCACCAATGAACTGGCCACTGTGGGTGCCATGGCCATCATATTGGGACTCGAGAGATCTATCCTTTGCCTCAAATCCTTTATTACCGAGAACCAATAAGTTTCCTGCACAATCCAAATTTCAGCACTGATAAGGTAAATCCAAGTTTCACTATGAGGTAGAGGCCTGCTTATGTATATCTAACTATCACACAAAATAGACAAATATCAAATATGCAAATGCTAACATAGAGATTTGAAACCAAGACATGGATCATGCCCATCTCATCCAGTTGACAGTTTCGAAAGGCTGAGTTAACTCTACCTGAGAAGAAATACTAAAATCTTCCCAACCTGCATAGAGAAATAAACACATCAACAGAGAATTGTGTATGAGACATAAAATGGAAAGGTGAATAGTACCAACAATAAAAAGTCCATATCAATGAGCACTGGTTGGCACCCCGTCCCCCCTTTCACAAGTGGGAAGGGTTCAAGTCCCCTTACCAAGAAAATAATGGGCAACCATAGTTTTGTTAGTTTTTCGTGGTCTCATTGAGGGCCTATGGCCTTGGTTACCCACTTCCATGTGTGGGCTTATGTGTCCACCTTATCTTTATGGCCCCTAAGGGGCCAGTGCTTTATGCCTGCATGTTCTTCAGAATGATTCATGATGTTGTTGACAGAATGTACTCTAGAAATGAAGAATTAATGTAATCTTGTGTGCAAAAATAAAAAGTTAAGTCCATACTGTAGGGTAGACACAAACTCGACTTTTTCCCCCTCCCAACATAAGGTACTAGCACCGGATATGCCTTTATTATTATTATTATTTTTATTTTTAATTTTCAATTGGTCGGATGATACGCCCTTGCATAGTTGGAGAAAAGCTTTGTTGAGTTGAATTGAGCTATGCGCTTGTTACATCAACAAGGACATCATTTTCATATTTTATGTTTTTCAAATGCAATCCATGGACACCTTTCAAAATTGGGAATCTCATTCCAAATATAACAGATTGATGGGGAAATTACCTGCCTTTCTCATCTAATATTTTACAGCCACCTTTTCTTGATTCAAGTAGCAAAAATCCAGACCACCAGTGTTCCTTGCTTAACATCACCATTCCTCATTACTAAGCAATTTGTCTTGCATAAAAGTAGACAAACTGTCACAACTAAGTAAACCAAAGGCTCCTTGGATTGATTTGTACACACACCTATAGGAAAATTGTTAAAATTGGCTAAAGTTGAAAACCTCGTATTTATGAAATAAAATCCAAAAACAAAAAGCAAAAAAAAAATATCATGAACATTGTCTATACAGTGAAAAAAAAAAAGAGTCAAAGCAAAGATCATGCCATTAACAGTTTTTTCTTTGCCATTCAAAATATTAAAATTTCAAGAAAAAAAACAGGCAAAATATTCATAACTCAACACTAAAACAAGACTCATTATAAAACGAAACCATACCACCACGAGTCTCCAGTTTTAAACATCCTTTGTGTTCTGCACGACCAAATTCAAAAGATTTTGACAAAATGGAAAAGAACAGATGAAAAAAATATAAAATAAAGAAAAACAATTCCTTCTCTAATTTATTAGAAGAAGTATCTGCCATGAGAAAAATTCTTCCTCACTTAGTTGCCTATTTTTCTACTTTGTCTTACCTAAGTAATCAATTCTAATGAGAGTACTTACTGGCTTCTTGTAGCGTGATCTCCCCTCCTCCATAGCTAGGGAGCGCCATCCAATTTCTTTCTACATTCAATAGAAAAACATGAAAAAAGAAATTATGACATTTTTATAAACTAAAGCAAGGAATCAAATAATATACGCCACTTTTACATTTAACAAAACAAAACTAACAAGAACTCACTGAATTTTTCACACTTGAATTCCTTGAATTGCTAGCCTCACCTGAAAATTACAAGAAAAAAAAAAACAAGAAAAATCTAAAAGTAACCCTCTGGAACGAAACCCTATTTGAGCAGTGTTTAGATTCACCAATGATTCAGACAAATTCACTGAACTCCCACCCAATCCAACGTATTGCTAGCTAAAAAAGAAGAATGCCCACAAGATAGAAAACATTGATGCTTGTGGCGTGGGAGCAATTGCTTGATTCACTCGGACTCTAAATGCAAGTTCGCTTCTCTCCGTCAAGGTTGCGAAAACGGAAGGTGGAGCAGTTGAGGGCAAAGAAGGAGACATCAAAGTCGAAGAAGATGAAACTGAGGTAGAGAAAGAGGACAAAGGAGATGACGACAACAATGATGCAGATGGCCATGATGCTAATGTAGACAATGCAAACGATGTATGTGATGATGATTATGTTGATGATGATTATGCAAATGGGACGACATTAATGCAGATGAAATAGATGATGAGATCATCGTGCAAATGTAATGTGGCTGCTGCTGATGATGATTGTTATGATGCAAATGCAAATGATTAAGATCCAAATGCAGATGATGCAGACGATAATGATGCAAATGATACAAATGATGATGATGATGCAAATGCAAATGATGACGATTATGAAGCAAATGCAAATGATGAAATGCAGATGCTAATGATGCAGATGATGACGATTATGATGCAAATGCAAATGATGCAAATGGCGATGATGATGATGCAAATGCAGATGAATATGAAGCTAATGCAGATGATAATGATGAAAGATGCAAATGATGCAAGAGATGATGAAAGATGCAAATGATGCAAGAGATGATGATAATGTTAACGAAAACGATGATGACGATGATGATGCAAATGCAAATGATCATAAAGCTAATGAAGATGATAATGATGCAGATGATGATGATGTTAATGCAGAAAACGACGATGATGATGCAAATGCAGATGATGCATATGATGGTGATGCTAAAGCAGATGATACAGATGATAATGCAAATGATGCAAATGATGCAAACGATGATGATGCAAATGCAAATGATGTTAATGAAGATAATGCAGATGATGATGCTACAAATGCATATGACGATGATGCAAATGCAAATGATGTTGATGATTCAAATGGAGAATAAGGGAGAGAGGGACATGAGAAGGAAGTTGAGCGTATTGCGATTGTAGTAGAAGCTAATGAAGTTGACGTTTGCACGCTTTGACTGGATTAGGTCTAGAGTCCATACAACAAAGGGAAATTAATGGAATTTGTTGATGTGAAACTTGGAGGTGAATTCAAAGAAGATTAGATGAGAAGAGTGATTTTGGTTGGATAGGCCAATTCAAATCCTGCTCCAAAGGCATAGCCTGGTACGCGAAGTGTGGTTCAAATGTTATCTCTTCCATGTATTGATTCTCCTTGATCTCCTTTGGTCACTCATATTTGTCCATCTTTTTCATTTCATCTTTTTTTCCGACCATAGGTTTGATTGTCTCTACATTTGGTACCCTTGATTTGTTCCTATTCCTCAGGGAAAGAAAGTTTCACTTTTAGACATCTCAATTCTTTTACCTAGAATTTGTCTAAAAATAGAAAGGCACGCGTGCAATGAGCTGAACTGATCTAAATGGTTTTGTTTTGAATGAACTTTATACAACAATAAGATTAAATGAGTTTATCTAACTAGTGCACTTAATAAATGAAATAACTAAAAAGGTCAATTCGTAGTTGTTCAAAAAGTCCTAGCCAACAAGCAATTTATTCAAGGAACAAGTGCTGGAACATTAAAAAAACCTCTCATTTATGAAATAAAATCCCAAAGAAAAAAAGAACAAAAAATATCATGAACATTGTTTATACAGTGAAAAAAAGAGAGCAAAGACAAAGATCATCTCATTAACATTTTTTTCTTTGCCATTCAAAATATTAAAATTCAAGAATAACAAATAGGGAAAATATTCAAAATATTAAAACAAAACTCATTATGAAATGAAACCATACTATCTATGGTTGTAAACATCACAGGTGATCTGCACAATTAAATTCAAAAGACTTCGACAAAATGGAAAGAACAAAAGAAAGAAATATAAAATAAAGAAAAAAATTCCTTCTCTAACTTAGAACAAGAAGTATCTGCCATGACAAAAAATTCTCCCTTACTTAGTTGCCTATTTTCTACGTCGTGTTACCACTCCCTAAGTAATCAATTCTAACGAGAGTTCTTACTGGCTTCTTGTAGGGTGATCTCCTCTCCTCCATAGCCAGGGAGCACCATCCAATTTCTTTCTACATTTAATAGAAAAACATGAAAAAAGAAATTATGAGGGATCAACTAATATACGTCACTTTTAGATTTAACAAAACAAAACTAACAAGAACTCACCAAATTTTTTACACTTGATTTCCTTGAATTGCTAGCCTCGCCAGAAAATTACAAGAAAAGAAAAACAAGAAAAATCAAAAGGAACCGCCAGGAACGAAAACCTTACCTGAGAAGTGTTATGATTCGCCGAGATTCAAGTAGATTCACTGAACTCCAACCAAATCCAACCTACTGCTGGCTAAAAGAAGAATGCCCAAGAGACAGTTGTGGTGTGGGAGGCGTTGCTTGATGCACTCAGACTCCAGATACAAGTTCGCCCCTCTCCATCAAGGTTGCGAAAACAGAAGGTGAAACAACTAAGGGCAAAGTAGGCGACACCAAAGTCGTAGCAGATAAGATTGAGGCAGAGGACGAGGATGAAGACTATGACAACGATGGTGATGCTAGCACTGATGATGCTAATGTAGATGATGATGGTGCTGATGAAAATGGTGATGGCCTTAATGCAGATGATGATTATGATGTGAATGGTGCCGATGATGATGATGCTTTTGTTACCGTATACAATTTTAGTAGTTTATGCAATTTAGGACTCTATTATTATTAGCTGTAGATATTATCTTACCATGTATAGATGCTAAAGATTAGGAATCTGTTAGACTACATGTATAGCATATACTGACGTGTATAGATGGAATGAACAAGATATATAATGAAAGGCGCTGAATCATAGGGCAACTTTTCCAAATCTCTCTTCGTATTTTTCTGATATCGAGTACTTTGACATGGTATCAGAGCGATCTACATCTGGAGTAATGGTTTTCCCTGCCAATGCCTTGAGAAATGTGAGAATTCCTTTCAAGAGTTGAAGAGACGATTGACCACAGCCCCAATATTGATCACTGCTGCAAGCGGAGTCGGTTATGTTATTTACACGGATGCTTTTAAGAATGGTCTTGGCGCTGTTCTGATGCAGGAGGGTAAAGTGGTTGCTTATGCTTCTAGGCAACTGAAGACTCATGAACAGAATTACCCGACTCATGATTTAGAATTGGCTGCTATTGTATTCTCCTTAAAGATATGGAGACACTATCTTTATGGAGAGAAATTTGATCTATACTCTAATCATAAGAGTTTGAAGTACATCTATACACAAAAGGAGTTATACATAAGGCCTTTTTGTCATACCTGGGTTGCGCAAGCGCCCCCATACCCAGTGTGATGAGTAATTGATTCCTTAAAGGAATGCGAGAATAATGTTGAAATTGGAAAGTAGATATCCTCAAAATTTCCAGGGTATTACAATAATGCTAATGCTAATGCAAATGATGATGATGTTAATGAAGATGATGCAGATGATGACGAAAAATAAGATGACGATGATGCTGATGCAAATAATGTTGATGAATCAAATGAAGAATAAGGGAGCGAGGGAGATGAGAAGGAAGTTGAGTGTAATGGAATTGTAGTAGAAGCTAATGAAGATAACATTAGCACGCTTTGACTGAATTGGGTGTGGAGTCTATACAAAGAAGGGAGATTAATGGAACTTGTTGACATGAAACTTGGAGGTGAATTCGATGAAGATTAAATGAGAAGAGTGATTTTTGTTGGATAGGCCTATTCAAATCCTGATCCAAAGGCTTAGCCTAGTACCCAAAGTGTGGTTCAGATGTTCTCTCTTCTATGGTCGGTCGATTCTCCTTGATCTCCTTTAGTCACTCATAATGTTCATCTCCTTCATTTCATCTTTTCCCTGCCATAAGTTTGATCGTCTCATCATTTGGTACCCTTGATTTGTTCTTATTCCTCTGGGAAATAAAGTTTTACTTTTAGACATCTCAGTTCCTTTACATCGAATATATCTAAAAATAGAAAGGCACATGTGCCATGAGCTGAGCTGATCTAAATGGTCTTGTTTTGAATGAACCAATAAGATCAAATGGGTTTATCTAACTAGTGTAATTAATAACTGAAATAACTGAAAAGGTCAGTTCATAGTTGTTCAAAAAGTCCTAGCATAAAAAACCTCGCTTTTATAAATAACTGAAATAGCTAGTGTAATTAATAACTGAAATAGCTAGTGTAATTAATAACTGAAATAATTGACAAGCAATTTATTCAATTTAAGGAACAAGTGTTGGAACATAAAAAAAAAACCTCGCACTTATGAAATAAAATCCCAAAGGCAAAAGCAACAAAAAATATCATGAACATTGTCTATACAATGAAAGAAAAGAGAGTAAAAACAAAGATCATGCCATGAAGATTTTTTTCTTGGCCATTCAAAATATTAAAATTCAAAAATAAAAACTTGGCAAAATATTCAAAATAGTTAAAACAAAACTCATTATAAAATGAAACCATACCACCACTAGTTTCTGTGGTTGGAAACATCATTTGTGATATGCACAATCAAATTCAAAAGACTTCGACGAAATGGAAAGAACCAATGAAAGAAATATAAAATAAAGAAAAAAAAATTCCTTCTCTAATTTAGAACAAGAAGTATCTGCCATGAAAAAGATTCTCCCTTACTTAGTTGCCTATTTTTCTATGTCGTGTTAAAACTCCCTAAGTAATCAATTCTAGTAAGAGTTCTACTGGCTTCTTGTAGCATGATCTCCTCTCCTCCATAGCCAAGGAGTGCCATCCAATTTCTTTCTACATTCAATAGAAAAACGTGAAAACAGAAATTATGACATTTTTATAAACAAAAACCAGGGATCAAATAATATGCACAACTTTTAGATTTAACAAAACAAAACTAACAAGAATTCACCAAATTTTTTACCCTTGATTTCCTGAAATCTCTAGCCTCACCTGAAAATTGCAAGAAAAGAAAAACAAGAAAAATCAATAGGAACCGCCAAGAACGGAAACCTTACCTAAGAAGTGTTTTGATTCACCAATGATTCAAACAAATTCATTGAACTCCGACCCAATCCAACGTACTGCTGGCTGAAAAAAGAATGCCCACAAGACGAAAATTGTTGATGGTTGTTGCGTGGGAGGCGTTGCTTGATGTGCTCAAACTCCAGATGCTAGTTCGCCTCTCTCCATCGAGTTTGCGGAAGCAAAGATGAAGCAGCTAATGGCAAAGCATGCGACATCAATGTCGAAGCAGATAAATAAGACTGAGGCAGAGGCAGAGGCAGAGGATGAAGACTATGACAAGAAGGTGATGCTAACATTGATGATGCAGATGGCCATGATGTTAATGTAGATGATGCAGACGATGTGGATGATGATGGTGCTAACGAAAATCGTGATGGCATTAAGGCAGACGATGACTATGATGCGAATGGTGCAGATGATGATGCTTTTCGTAGATGACGCAGATGTTGAGATGAAAATGCAAATGCAGATGATTATAATGTAGTGCAGATGAACATGACGATGTTAATGCGGATGATGCAGATGATGATGATGCAAATGATGATGATGATGATGATGATGATGATGATTATGATGCTAATGCAAGTGATGCAGATGATGATGATGCAAATGCAGATGATAATGATGCCAATGATGCAAATGCAGATGATGATGATGTTAATGCAGACAATGATGATGATGCATCATATGATGATGATGTTAATGCTAATGATTCAGATGATAATGCAAATGATGCAAACGATGATGATGATGATGATGATGATGATGATGATGATGATGATGATGATGATGATGATGCAAATGCAAATTATTATGATGCCAATGGTGATGATGATGATCTTAATGAAGATGATGCACATGATGAGGATGATGCTAATGCGAATGATGTTGATGATTCAAATGAAGAATAAGGGAGCGAGGGAGATGAGAAGGAAGTTGAGCGTAATGGAATTGTAGTAGAAGCTAATGAAGATAACATTAGCACACATTGACTGAATTGGGTGTGGAGTCTATACAA